>JABUQX010070442.1:15000-28431 GCA_015478945.1 Trachelipus rathkii | reverse complement strand
AAAAAAAATAATGAAGCAAATATTTTTTTCTTACAAAAATATTTGACAACAAAAAAAATATACGTCAATTCTACTACTTTTTGTTTCCAACCACGTACTCAAGAATGTATTTATATTTAAAATTTTAAATATAAATAAATATAAATATTTAAAAGGTTGAATATTATGAGACAGACATCTGATTAAGGAGATCTGTTTCGAGGCTAGCATTGCCCATCTTGTGACGTCAGAAGGAAGATGATGCGTCGACCAATAGAAATCGAACTTTTAAATTATAACTAAATATATATAATATAATATATTTAATTATTTAAAATATATTATTTATACTTTTATTTATAAA
The DNA here is from genome assembly GCA_015478945.1 of Trachelipus rathkii. Lineage (NCBI taxonomy): Eukaryota > Metazoa > Arthropoda > Malacostraca > Isopoda > Trachelipodidae > Trachelipus > Trachelipus rathkii. The sequence continues at coordinate 28,088 of JABUQX010070442.1, read as the reverse complement.
TATATGAGAAAATAAATTATTTTATAAAATATTTTTAATATTTTACCAAATATATATGATCATAAAATAATGGAAAGCATAGACAAACAACCTGACACTCAAAATAAGAAAAATCTGAAGGAAAATAGAGAAAAACTTGTACCAATAATTGATAACTATACGTTTATGTGGCCAGCCAAGGGTCTTTCATTAAGGGCTCAAGTGACTCTGGACGTATGGAATTATCAACTCCAGCTGAAAATGACGGAAAATTTAGAAGCCTTCTTAGGTTTCGAGCAAATGGAGGTGACCAAGTTTTGAAGAACCACTTACTACTATATCGTCCAAAAGTTCAATGTATTCGAGTCGATGATACAAGAGAATTTGAAATACAACATACAGTCATCTCTGGTCAGCTCAATATACAAGAAAAATAGTGGAAGAAGTTAATAAAAAACAATTTTTTTCAGTATTAGCTGATGAAACAAGGGATATTTCCCAAACAGAACAGTTTTCACTTTGTGTAAGGTACGGGATTGGTGGTGATGAAGGTGATACTCCTTTTACTTTAAGAGAGGATTTTTTTTATCATTTGTTCCGGTTTATGATATCTCAAGGAAAGCATTGGCAAATTTAATTTTGGAAAGACTCGGCTATCTCTAGGTTTAAAACTCGAAAATTTAAGAGGCCAAGGATATGATGGGGCCTCTTTCCATGAGAGGCTAATTCCGAGGAGTGCAACCTGTTATTCGGAATGAGTATCCTAAAAGCTCTATACTCACATTGTGTAGCACATTGTTTACATCTATATCTCTCACAGACTATTCTAAAATTCAGACAATTCGAAACGTCTTTGAATTCGTCTCTGAAGATATGCATTTTTTTCCGAATCGAGTCCGAAGCGCAACAAAAACTTTCTGAGAAGAAATCAAAATCAAAGAGAACTTTCTAGTAAACCAAAATAACAAGAGAATCAAAAAAGAATTTCTAAAGACACACTGAATGGTGATGAAACGGACATGAATCGGTTATCCTTTTATTAAAGAGACTCTTGAGCACAAATACTGCCTACAATTGGAAGAAATAAAAGAATGGCTTGGTGAATTATCACAGAAAGCATACTTCGTTGTAAATTCAAATCAGTAATTGAATTCCTACTAATAAACATTATATCGTCTTAAAGTAATATTCATTGGAATACCTACCACATATGTCCAAAACGTATACAAAATGACAACATTGAGAACATTGTCAGTCAGCAATAACTATAGTTAAAGAACATTATTAACTTACTCGAAAAAAGAATAGACAACAATGCAGACACAGAGTATTAAAACCATAATTACACAACAAGACTAAATCAATGTATAGCGAACACAAGCTAAGGTATTCCGACCAACATTCAAGAAACTACGAAAGTCCAGAAACCAATTAGATTGTAATGTGCTAATAATCAGAAAACCCAAACAAATTATTACCAGCATCTCATAATTATTTATTCGTTATTGATATCTAGATAATTTTCGCTGACTAATCGATCTCTCTCGCAAGAAACACACTATTCAATTTACACTTACAGACCTTATAATTACCAGAAAAAGTGCAAGTAACCTTATAAAGCATATTGAAAACAAAGACATCCATCTATTATAAAAGAGAACGACACATATCCAGAACCCTCACGCAGGACTACACTAAAGGAGAGTGGTGTCTCTGGCAGAGTAAATAGGGCTGCTGGGAAAAAGGAAAAAAAAGAAACATGCAGATCACAGTGTTTTGGGCTAAGTTTGCAAAAAGGAGGTTATACTAACATTCTGAATACTATCCTGAATATTTTCAACAAGTGGGGCACTCTATCCAACCGCAAGAGTAAGAACAAGGAACCTTACGACATTCAAGGACGTTATGTAAAAGTATTTACGAGAATCCCACTACCAAAACAAAAAAACACACCCACACAAACCAACAAACAACCCACCCCACGGACTACAACCAAAACCAAACTAATATAATTAATTCTACTCTCACAAACCCCTAACACTACAAAGATATAAAATAAAAAAACCAACACACAAACACAACCAACCAACCACAAACAAACCACAAAACAAACACACAACTCAACAACCCCACCCACTACACAAAGCAATAATAACAGAAACGACCAAAAACACACTTCACAAATACATAAACCACACAAAACCCACCCCACAACAACACCTCCCTATACAACACACAAACAACAACACACAACACTGCCCAAACTGCACCACCACCACAAAAAAGTCCTACCACTCATCAAAACCACCAAACCTCCTTCACACCAGACTCTAACACTCACAACAACAAACAGACAACCCACAAAAAAAACACACACCACACCACAAACCACCCAATGTTCACAAAACAACCCACAACCACACCAAAACCACACAACCACAACCACTACAACCAAACACCAAACCCACAACCCCCCACCAACAACAGACCCACCACACCCAAACCCCAACACACCAACACCACACACAAACACACAACAAGACACACCAAACACAACAAACAACACAGAGAGAAAGAGAACAAACCCCACCACCAACCAAACCCCCAAATAAACAAGACCACAACAAGTACCACAAGACAAAAAACAAACCACAAACACACCCACAAAACAACCACAAAAAAAAACCACCACCCACCCAACCACCAACAACAACACAACCACCACCACCAATCCACAAACCCCAAACCACACTCACACCCCACACAAAACAAAAACAAACCCCACCCAAACCAAAACAACAACAAACACCCACCACACCACACATAACAAACAAAAAACAACCCACACACACAACAACAACACAACACCACAAAAACAACCAAATCCCCCACCAAAAAAAACCACAACACACACACAACAAAACCAACCAACCACCAACCCACACAAAAACACAACACGCCACGTACACCCAACACCAACCACACACAACCAAAAACACACACCAACCAACCACCACACACACAAACACCACAAACAAACACACAACACAACCACAACACACAACACACACACAACAACAACCAGACGAATAAACAAAAAAAAAAAACACACACAACAAAAAAAAACAACCCCAAAAACAAACAAACACCAACCCACACACCCCAAACACACCCAACCAACAAAAAACACAACCACAAACAACACCAACCACCACAACACAAAACACACCACAACCCAACCACCACCACCACACACACCCCCCAACCCGCCAACACACACAAACAAACACACACCACACCCCCAACCCCACAAACCCACAACACACACACCAACCACCAACTCCCAACAAACCAACCCAACCCCACACCACACACCCAAACAACACACCACCCACCCACCACAAACAACCAACACACCCAAACCACCAAACACACACAAGCAACACAAACACCACACAACCCAACAACAACACCACCACCACACACCACCAAACCACCAACAAACCACAAACCAAACCCAACACCAAAACCAAACAACAAACACCACACAACCACAAAACAAAACACCAAAAACCCACCCACAACCACAACAAAACCAACCAACAAAAACAACAACCCCACAACACACACAAAAAACAAAACAAAACCACACCCCCAAACACACACACACAACAACAACACAAAAAACACAAACAACCACACAAACAACCAACACAACAAAACAACACAACACCTTCTACAATAAAACCAACACACCAAACCACACACCCACATCTTATCTTCCCTTACCTACACAAATACAAAACTCTTAAACAACCGACAAAACCACCACACCACACCAGAAAAAAAAAACCACACAACAAAAAACCAAATCAAAAAAAAAAACAAAAAACAACAACAAAAAGAAAAACATGAAGCCAGACAAAAAAAAAAAAGCGAAACAGAAAGACCGCAAACAAAAGAACCCACACACACAAAACAAAAACAAACAAAAAACCCACTTGCAGCTGGACTTTTTTAACCTACAAATAAACAAACAAGACACAACAACAAAACCAAAAACACACACCACAACACAGCGAAACAAACCACCACCCCAACCCACTAACGCCAAAAACTAACAACACCCACCCACCACACCTCACCGACAACTAATACAAAACATTTTGTTTGAGAGGATCGCATTTCAGGTCATTGCTTTACTTGTCAAATCATCGAGAATATCCAGCACAGAAAGTCGGCAATTACCAAATATGTTTGAATCACCTCGGTCAAAAAGCAAGAAACTGAAATTTAACCTTATAAAACGATGGTAAGTTCTTATGAAAAATTACATATAATATATATATAATATATATATATATACTATATATATATATATAATATAATAATATATATAATTATAATATATTTTATACCATATATATATATATTTATATATATCAACTATATATATATCATATATATATATATCAAATATAAAAATTTAATTCATTTGAAATGTAAACACTTGCGAAAGTCGCAGCCCCCCCGAAAAAAAATCCTGGCTACGGTCCTTTAATAAATATTATACTATATATATATAATATATATATATATATAATAAAAATATATATAAAATAATATAGATATATCAATATATAATAATATATAAAAATATAATATATAAATAAATATACTATAATACATATATATACATACCTATATGATATATATGGACATATAAGTTCGGTATGACTCGTTAAATTAAGGTAGGTTAAAATCCTTAGGGTATAAATTTTGGGCCGGCGAGAAGACGAAGGCACAACGGCAGAGCTATAGAGTTAGGTTAGGTTAGTTGGTTAAGTAGGTAATAATTATAGGAATTAGATTAGGTTAGGTTAGAGAATCATATTCTTACCACAAAATTAATAATGTATTTTACCCTAAACATTTTTAAATAAAAACATACAATTATATATTGTTTCGCCCTGAGTCCACCACTACAATAATAAAATAAGACAAAAACCACAACTAAAAATAATAATATATATAAATAATAATAATATAAAAATATAAAACTATATAATATAAAATAAAATAAATATCCACTAACCATACAACAACAACACATATATACAAAATAATATATATAAAACATAAATAAATAAACAAAAAAAAAAAAAAAAATAAATAAAAATAAAAATAAAAAAAGAATAACTTAAAGAAGAGTAAAAATAGAAATAAAATAAATAATATAACAAATAAATAATAATAATACAATTAAATATAATAAATACACTAATAAATTAATATATATATATATAATATATACACAATATATATACTATATATATACAGTATATAATATATATATATATATTATATAATATATATAAATAAATATAAAAAATCATTCCTCCCCGGGAAAAAGTCATGGCCTTCTAGAAACCAACGGACCGTCAGTGGGACCCATCGAGGAACAGGTCCTTGGGATAACATATATATATATATATATATATATAATATATATAATATATTAATACTTATATTATAATATATATATATAATATACTATTATATATTATATATATATAATATATATATATATTTCTCACTTTCTCACCAAATCGTCACGTGTAGGGTTCATCCCCTTGTCTTTGCAATGCTTTTCCACAGGACCCTCTCTTCGTACAGTCGATGTTCCTCCACCTGATCCAGCGTCCATCCCCTCTTCGCCACAGCCGCCGCCACTCCATCTTCCATCTTTTCCTTGGTCGTTCCGCCGGTCTTTCTACCTGCAGGCTGCCATGCATAAAATCTAGCCGGATATCTTTCTTCATCCATCCTTCTGATGTGTCCATACCATCTCAATTGTTGTCTTCTCGATCAGATCCTCCAACCGCTCGACACCCCAACTCCTACATAATCTCATCTCAGCTATTCCTTCTTCTACTCTTTCTGGTTACCCCCCACTATCAACCTTCAACACCCTCATCTCCGCCGCCAACGAACTTACTCCTTGTCTGGTTGGTAAGTGTCCACGACTCGACCCAACAAAAAGTAACGGTCTCAAATAATCGTGTATAAATAAGCGTGTTTTATACCAATCTCAGATCACATAAGTCAATGCTTTCTCAAGCAAGGATAACAACCAGGGAGAGTATACTAATTGGGTAGGCCGGGTAGTAGGCTCCTACCCAAATATTTTTAAGTTCTTTAAATAAATTAGAACAATTAAATGCTAAAAGTATACTAATTATTAAAATCTTATATAAAAAGTTAAAAAAGAAGACATATTTTGCATCATAAATAAAGCAAAAACACACACAATAAAATAGGCACTATCAAATAAATAATTGAATTCATTAATAGAAAATTCTCAGCTCCTAACTCTGCAAAATCTTAGAAAATAAATATCTATAAATGCATACGGACGAAACGACAAATTACGATACAATTTTTCATAACAAATCAAAACGATAATAATAAATATGACGGGCAACTAGGTAATAATCAATTACACATATAACTCAGAAAATCATAGTGAACAAAACCTCTTAATTCTCTCCCGTAATACCAATGTAAGAAAAATGTGTAAGGCTAACTGCGGGCAGTTTTTTAGAAATCTGAACTTATAAATACGTATGCGTGTCTAGATTGTTCTGAAATATTTAATAATACATTAACAACACTTAAATTAAATAAAAAGATAATATTAGACATAAGAATCTGACTTAAAAGAAAACGTTATAAATGGCTGAAATGAAACAAGGGCAATGTAACCCAAAAGAAAAAAACGGTTTTAAAACTTCTCTATAAAAGAAAACGTTACATTTTAACAAAAATGTAAGCACTAAGAAAATATATTCAATATAGGAAGCTGTGCTTATAAAAATAAGTATCTTGGAAAATCATAAAGTAAACAAGAGCTCTTCATTCAGAATAAAAATAGTACGATATATATTAATATTAATAATAAAATATGTTGTTACTTAGTTTATCGCTAGCTCTTATGGAAAAAAAAATCACTAATAAATTTATCAAACAAACTATAAAAATCCAATACTAAATAAACATCAAAAAAAATCATAATAAATAATACATAAATAAATAATACAAAAAATAAAACAATAATATAAATAATAATATAATATTCATAATAAACAAAATAAATAACAAATCAAACCAAAATAAAATATATTTAATCTTACCTGTGCCCCTTGGTATATTAATAAGACTAATGCAACCAACAGGTACTTTTCTATGACAAAGCCTTCCTTATCGGATTACAAACTTACTTAACTCCACTCTAGAGTAGATTCATATATTCATATTCCTCTATTTCACCATCACAACATCCACTCGCCTGTTTTACCGTAACTCCTCAAATACTTTAAAGTCCTACGCATCTTTATATCACTTACAACCCACCGATTCTCTAAGTATTAAGTCTCTATTCCCATTCCACTCAGCTATCTCATTCATATCAGTCTCTATCATTTCATTCTACAATCCTCTCCGTCCGACAGCACCCTCCCAATCTAAATCAGTAACTCTCTGTAAACGTCTACCATATTCAATCATTGAAAATAGAGAAATTCGTCGATCAATGACACTATTACAACAATCATACCTACCTCTTCACACCCAACTCTGGCAAATACCACTGTACATATACATGATAAAGACCAACAACAGTGGGTACAAACACTCCTCCTGTCTAAACACCTGTCAATCACTCCCAACACTGTCCAATACTCCACAAACGCTGGCCTAACGGCAACTTTCACATATAAATGTGTTAAAGCTCAACACATAACCTCTAATACAACTTGGAATCTATCTGATAGTAAACGATCCTCGAGTAGTCTCCCAAAGTTATCTACCCTAGGTAACACCTGTCAATGCCTACTCTAAATCCACAAAAGCCATATAACATTTCCTTAATCACCACACTCCAACAAGCTCTTATCATCATCATATTCAAAGAAAAATATCAGATCGCGGTTAACTCGTCCGGGCCTGAATCCAATACTGAATAGCTTCATATCAGCTGTCTTCGGACCCCGTCTGAGCCTATATGTCTCATAATCCTTTCAGAACTCATGGCCATCTGCAGGCAGCACACGATAGCCTATACTGGAAACAGTCGCCCTTATCTCCCTTATTTGAACACGGGCAATAACTATCGCCCTGCACCCACTACCGCAGTCTCTCTCCACTCTCCAGAAATAATTAAACATCTATCAACATCCAATCGCAAGACCTCCTCACATCGCAGATAGTCTCCACCGAACGCCAATTACATACCTAGAGATCTCCACATGTCATGATTCCCACAATGCATCTCAAACTCGTTTCCATATGTTGATCGACACCTAACATCCACGTAATTATTCGGACTGTTCCTCTCTGCGTTCCGGAAGGTTCTCTTCTCCTTCCTCCCGATTATATAATTATATAACTCTGAAAAGTACTCTCCCCACCTATCACTGATCTCATCAGAGGGTCCACTCTCAGCCTACCCACCGTTATCCTTAAAGAGTGTGCAACAGTCGGACTGCCTGTCCTCGATAGGTTTTTTGTCATGTTTATATAATTAATTTTCTTAGTAATCCACCAAATTATCCTTTCTCAAGTTGTTCACCCGATCCTCTCCCACGCTTGCTCCATCGCTCATCCTTTTTTTTAGACTCGCCTTTATCTATATTACCATCATACTATCGCCTTGTCTCGGGCGATCTAATCTTTCATCCACGCTCTAAACATTTATTCTCCTTTACTGCACGTGCAACTTCACTGTCCACACGCAGTGCTTCTGTCTGAACCCGTTCTTTATACCCCAAGTATTCTCTCGCACCATTTTTTATAAGTTTTTCTTAAAAATACTTCCCACACTCCTTCATAACATCATACCAACCATTCTCTTCTTCCTAACTTGGTATAAATCACGACTCATATTACAAAAACCTTCACTTCATCCAACAAACATATAAACATAACTTATAAATCATCATCCATTCATATCCCTCTCTCGATTACACATCATTGTAACGGTAACGGTTTTTGTAGATTTCAAATCCCGCCCACAAACGATGTCCGAATCAAGCGGAACACTGAGGTATAAATTTTCACGTCTCTTCACCTTCCTGTGTAATTATATCCAAGCGTAACAATTCAAATGACTAAATCCGAAGTGAATAATAAACACATCAACAATACTCATACCATGTAACAGGTCAAGCATTATGAGAGAGTAACCCTATGCGCAAAAAGATATGTATTCGATCACACCACCAACACCCCCCCCCACAACCCAATGCCACCTCATGCTTACCGCAAAAATTCAAAAACCTCTCTCATCACCACCACACCTACACCAACATGCGTTTCATTCTCCTATCCAACAGCACCCATTGCATATCATCAGAAGATATAATTCTCTCCCTATCCTATGATGCCGCATTCAAAGTCCCATGACAAATTATAACTACAATATAATTCCGTCATCACACATTTTAGCAACTAGATCAATAAAAACATAACTTTCTTCTGTGAGCTAGTATTAGGTCACATTTGGAACCTATATAATCTAAACCGCCAACAACCGACAACAAGTCATAACAAGTGGCCAAATTTTAATCTAACCGCAAACCGCAGTGAACGCAAAGTCATATGCTTAGATCAACGAACCAGAGAGAGAAAAGGTCCACGTGTTCCATATTCTTCTATATTACTATATATTCTATATTCTATAGGCCATAATAATTCTATAGGCTAATAATAACTAGCTTCTTAGCACGTGCCGACCTAATTGTAGACCATAACACCAGCTATCACTAGATCTATTCCTAGTTATTGGGTACGGGAATCGATTAGTGTTATATTAGAAGGTGCTAAAGATTCCTTCTACGAGTATTACCCACACCCTTTTCTGACACTATTATAGCATACAGTCCTACGCAATAAACAACGGCTCAATATAGATCATATCCCTAGAGTTATAAGGTATGGAGAATTATCATGGTGATATATTTAACATGACTAGGTTGGTCTAACAACAAAGAGTTAGTAACCCCCACCCTCTTTCAAACCTCGTGCAGCTATATATAATTATGTGACTAATCCGAATATATGGCACCGATATAGTACATAATCAGACATGCATGAATACAAGCATTCCTGAGTACGACGGGATTTCGATTCAACACCTAACAAGAGTTAGTATTAGATATACCCTCCCCCCTGATGGCGTATTGACATTTACACAATTGCAAATGTTGCATGCCAATGTATGCATGTTGCAAACAAAATTTGACAACTAATTAACCAACAAATTTATGCAACATTATTGACAACCATATTAAGCAAACATACGTTAAATTACTTTAGAAGATAAAATTAGACTATATTAATGGTCAAATTATGGTTTCCGGTTCCGTAGTAAGCGTTTTCCGGGCGTCAACGAACAACGATTGGCACCAAACCCCCAAGGCCCCTGAACCACAGCAACACGAACAGCAACCGAACCGACACCGCACCGCACGACGTCACCATCGTATCTAATTTCGAACTTGCCGTGTCTACGAATATATCTAGTCTCAGCTACCTTTTATTAGTTTTCTTATCTGACTATCTAATTTGCAACCTATGCTAGAATACCGCAACCAAAATAAGGCTTCCAAGGGATCAATTGCTCATTTTATACACTAACTATTATATAATATATTGAAAAATTTAATAAAATATTATAAAATATTAATGATATATAAAACTATAATAATAATATATATAATTTTACTATATATATATACTATATACTATAATATATATATCATATATATATATATATTTATATAAGACCCGCTTTTTGCACCCCGACGGGAGAAAGGAGGTGCGCCTCGACATGGTCTCCCCCCTTAATTTTGCCTCCCTTAACACCATTAGTAAGCTTAGCCCTCTTTTGATGTTTGACCTTGATATTTCGGTCTTCGCCTTGATATTTCGGTCTGACCTTGATATTATAACAACTAGATACCGATAATCAAGGCTTGGAAATTCTGACTTCATAAGAAGTTATCGTCGAGGGATAAGATGAGATTAAAGTCTAGACATGTAGGTATCTGACGACAGTAATGTAGGAACTGCCTAACATGAGCGTCATGTAGTAACTACCCTAACTTGAGTCCTGTACTGTTTACGTTCACTAACCTCCAACACACTACACACACACACACACACACATCCACACACACTAGATATTTTATAGCCTCAACGTTGATACCTACAGAACTTATATATGACCTCAACTTCGATCACCTCAGCTATATGATGACTCGCAACAATTATTAACCCTTCAGCATTTGAATGAATCAATAAACATATATGGATGAACATAGACTTTGAAATGACTCATCTTCATTTGAGAATATATATAAACTGACTACGAACTCCATCTTTGTTATTTTGAAAACGAAGAGGAGGAGTAAAAGAAGAAGAGAAACAAAGAAAAGAGAAGAAGAAGAGAAGAGAAGAAGAAGAAGAAGAAGAAGAAGAGAGGAAGTAAAAGAAGAGAAGAGAAGAGAAGAAAGAAGAAGAAAGACATAAGAGAATATATTAGTTAAGATTGTAACACCAGTTTACCATCTTTATTTCAATCAGGTCTTTATTTAAGAAAACTGATCAATACCAAAGTTAAAGTTAAAGTTAAAGTTATAGATTAAAGTATAAAAGTTAAATTTTTATATTAAAAGATAAGATTTACATTTTCTTATGTAGTTATTAACTATAATTTTAGGGTCAAATAGTTCGTGGGTGTCGCAGAAAACAATTTTGTTTTGTTCTGGTTTAAGAAAGTGATATTTCGAAAAAAACAAATTTTTGTTTTTAGGAAAAACATTTTTTGTTTATTGATATTTTTTAAAAAAACATTGTTCCGGAAAACCAGTTGTCAAATTTCCACGAAAAACATGATTTTAGGACCATAAGCATAGCGTAACACTACAGCAAAAGCCACCAGGGGCTCTCCCAACCCACAACACAACCCCCTCGTGTTCTACTGTTTTACAGCTTACGCATACTTATTAATTAATAAAAATATAATATATCCTCATTTTGTCTTTTACAACTTAAACATTTCATCATATACAACCATGTTTTTTTTTTCTCCTACATTAAACACAGCATAATTAATAATAATTTTTTGCATAAACATAAAATAAAAAATAAGTCTTATGTATGAACTTAGCATAGTAAGGGGTGAGTTAAAACACAGATTGTAAAAAAATAATTTACTAAAAAATGCATTATTTAAATAAAAGAATATAATATTATTAAATATATATATATATATATATATATATATATATATAATATATATAATATATATCTATATAATATATATATATATATATATATATATTTATATACATAGAGAAAATATATATATATATATATATATATATATATATACTATATATATATAATATATATATATATTAACGAGAGATATACAATGTATGTTTACATAAAGTTATTTTTAGAATAATTACAGAATCACCACAAGTTTTTTTAATATATATATAATATATATATATATATATATATATATATATATATATATATATATATATAAATATAATATATATATATATTAACGAGAATATACAATGCTGTTGACATACAGGTATTGCTAAAACATAACAGAACACAGATTTTAGAATATATATATATATATATATATATATATATAATATATATTATATATAATATATATATATATTATTATATTTATATATATAATATATAATATATATATATAATATATATATAACTATATATATATAATTATATTATATATATTTAATATACATTTGGCAGAACACATGGGATGAAGCTGAAACTGTGGCATTCTCTATATAAGTCTCCAAAGCTCCTATTCCTTTTTAAATAACATAGGAATAAATATCTCGAGATTCACCAACCCATTCTTCAGCATATTCAGGCTCTATAGATTGCATTTTCTCATGCCAAAGAGAAGTAAAGGTATCAACAGTAGTTGTCGTCAGCAAGCTGCTATACATCATTCTATTATAAGGTTTTTCCCATACTTCAGTGTAAATTTATAA
>JABUQX010070442.1:7500-10000 GCA_015478945.1 Trachelipus rathkii | reverse complement strand
CACATTCATACGTACAAGAATAGGTTCTGCTTTACATTGCATGAGAATAATTACAACATGTTAAAAATAAAAGAAGATATATTAATCGCATCTTGACAATGTCAACATACTTGACGAATTAATACTCTAGCCTATGGTATTGTTTTATAAAATTGCACTGAAGTATGGGGAAAGGCCTGTATAATAGAATGTTTAGCAGCTTGCTTACGAACAACTACTGTTGATACTTTACTTCTCTTTGATGAGAAATGCCAATCTATAGAAGCCTGAATATGCTGAAGAGGGTTGGTGCATCTCAGAGATATTTATTCCTAATGTTATTTCAAAAGGAATAGGAGCTTTGGAGATTTATATAGAGAATGCACAGTTTTAACTTTCATCCCATGTGTTCTGCGCAAATGTTATTAATATATACTATATATATTTATATTATATATTATATATATATATATATTAATTATATATATATATATAATATATATATATAATATAATATAATATAATAATATGTATATATATATATCATATATATATATATATTATATATATAATAATATATATATATATAATATATAATATATATATTATATATGAGTATATATATATTAAAAAAAACTTTTTTTTGTGTTCTGTAATATTTTAAAAATACCTTTATGTAAACAAATATGTTATATCTCGTAACACTATATATATATATATATATATATTATATATATATATATATACTATATAATATATATATATATATATAATATATATATATATATATATTATTATATATATAAGACAATATTATATATTAATATATAATATACAATATTAATATATATATAATATATATATATATATATTATATATATATATATATATATATATATATATATATATATATATATATAGATATATATAATATAATATATAATATATATATATATATATATATAATATATCTCTTTATATTTAATAATCATTTGTTTCAGTTAGAAATTATTTTTAAAAGAAAATCTTTTTTACGTCATTCCTCTTTACGTATGCTAAGTCATACATAAGAAAACCTTATTTTTTAGTTTATGCAAAAACATTATTATTATTATGCTGTGTTATTGTAGGACAGAGAGAAAAAAACACGGTGTTATGCTGATGAAATGGTTGTTTGTAAGAAAAAATGAGGGATTATATATATTTTTATTAATTAATAAGTATGGTAGTAAAGCAATAAAAACAGTAAAACACGAGGGGGGTGAGGGTGGGTGGGGGCCCCCCTGGTGGCTGTTTGCTGGTAGTTTTACTGCTGTATTGCTTTATGTCCCTAAAATCCATGTTTTTCGTGTGGAAATTGACCAATTATTGTTCCCGGGAAAACAATGTTTTTTTAAAAAATATTTTTCAAAAAACAAAAATATTATTTCAAAAAAACAAAATGTTTTCAAAAAACAAAAAATGTTTTTTAAAACACAAAATGTTTTTCAAAAAACAAAAATGTTTCAAATAACAAAAAATGTTTTTCAAAAACCATTTATTTAAAACATGAAAAATATAAATCTTATCCTTCAATATGAAAATTTACTTTAACTCTTTAACTTATCCTAAACTTTAACTTTAACTTTAAACTTTAACTTTTGGTAATGAAACAGGTTTTCTATAAATAAAACCTGTTGAAATAAAAATGTAAGACTGTGTGTATACGAATTCTAACTAAATCAACCATACTCTTCTCTCTTTCTCCTTCTTCTTCTTCTTCTTCTTCTTTTATACTTTTTCCTCTCCTGCCTTCCTCTTCTTCTTTTGATTCTACACAATCCCTTATCAGTTTCTTCTTTACTCCTCCTTCGTCAGGTCCATAACAAAGATGGAGTCATCAAAACTGAGACCATCAAAGATGAGTCATCAAAGCTTAGGCATCAAAATTGAAGCATCAAAAGCTGAGGTATCAAAGTTGAGCATCAAAATATCGAGTGTGAGTGTGTGTTGGTGTGGTGTGTGGTTGAGATAAGTGTGAGGTAGGACAGTTACATACATGAACCTCAAGTTAGGGCAGGATACCAACATGACCTCAGTCAGGACAGTTCCCTACACAGATACTGCGTCAGTACCACATGTGTCGACTTAATCTCACTAATCCTTCACGAACTTTTATGAAAGGTCAATTTAGGCCTTGAAACGGTATCAAGGCCGAAATATCGAGGTCAAGACCTAAATATCCAAGGCCAAAACAGTCCAAAAAGGGCTAACGCTTACGTAAAAGGGCGGTAAAGGAGGCCAAAAATTAAGGGGGGAGACACGTACGAGGCGCACCCCTTCTCCGTAGGGCTGCTAAAAAAAGCGGGTCATATATATAGTATATATATATATACTATATTATAATAATAATTATATATATATATATATATATATATATATATATATATATATAATATAATATATATATTAATAATATATATATACTATATATATATACAATTGCGGCCCTTGGAAACAGACCATAGTTGACTGCGGATTT
>JABUQX010070442.1:0-2500 GCA_015478945.1 Trachelipus rathkii | reverse complement strand
GAGCAATTTCTAACGTAACATCACGAAAATTTGCAAAAATAAGTCGCTTTCTTATAATGTTAACTTCGTGCTGAGCCGAGTACCGAGTGCAGGAGTCGGCCTCTGATATATATATATATATATAAATATATATAATAGATAATTTAATATATATATATATATTAAAAGAGTATACTAACTTTACAATAATTGATAAAAATTTTTGTAGACATGTAAAACAAGATATATAATATATCTATATAATAATATATTATTATATATAATAAGTATAATATACTAATAATATATATATATAAATATATATAATAATATTGTATAAATATATATTATATATATATATCATATATGATATATAATAATATATATATATATATATATTATATATATATTATATTATAATATATATTATATATAATATATATATATATTATATAATATAATATATATATATTATATAATATTTAGGGATGTACCAATTACCAGAAAAGAGCCGATACGATACCGATAACGATACCTAATTTTTTTAGGTGCCGATACCGATACCGATACATTAATTAATATAATAATATAATAAATTCACAGTAATAAGATAGAACATTAGTGTACTGCTTGCATTCCCTCTACAACCAATACTTAGTCATTTATTTCATATTTAGTTGTGCCAAAGTATATTTATTTTATAAATTAAAATGGTATCTTAAATGAATAATAAAAATGCAAATATAATATATAACTTTTTTACGTTTGTGTTTATTCAAAAAATATTCAATTCCCATTTTCCAGTAAGTATTAAACAAAGTGTAGCTACTAGCTTTTATGTTGTAACATGATTACAATTTACCAGAAGATTCTTTAACTAGCTACAATATAATAAAAAATAAAAAATTAATAAAGAAGAGAAACTAATTAATCAGCTAAAAAGACAAAATAAAAAAACATTATTATTCAAACATAACATAATAATTAATATCCCTTTAAAAAAATAGATAGATTTCATTCCAATACTTCAAATTCAAAAATTCTTTCAAATCTGTCGATGCAAAAAGATTAGTATATTAGTAACCAAATGGCGCGGAGTCTGTTCCTTTTTGGCGTGTTTTATATTCCTATGTGCTTTTCAAATATGCCTGTCTCGGCTTTGATGGAAGGAGTGATAAATATTTGCTTAGCAAGCGCTGATAAAATGGAAAACCGTGGCCATTTTCATCGCCGCCACATGAGAAGATTCTCTCGGCAGGCACATCCCCATGTTTTCGTAGAGCTCAATCTCCTCTCTTCACAGATTGCAATTGAATTATCTTTGCTCCTTAATGACTGTCTCTTCAGTTTTTTCGATGAGGTACCTTGGTGTGATTCCTGAAGGTGAATGCGATGTCAATGCAATTTCGGCCATTAACTTATCGGGTTGAACATATCCAAATCCTCTTCATCTTTAGAAGAGTTTTATTTGCTGAAAAGCCACCACATCACTTCAGTTGCTGCATCCCAGGGGTTGACTGATAATTTCGGCTTCCACTTCTGTATCTTATTTTTTGTTCACTGCCGAGCAGCACCTCGATTATGCCATTTAAATGCATTCTAGGAGTGGTTCACATCGGAGATGCCATTCTTGTGGGTTTCAGCTAGCTTATAGGGAATTCCTATTAGAGCCTTGTATATCAAACTAAGTTTTATATACACTATTGTAACAAAAAATCTTTTTTTTTCTTATCTATCTGAGTCTTATTAACTGTTTTTTTTTATTCAGTTTTTTATGCAATTCCAAATATGTTTTATTTTTTCTATAGCATAGACCGTTTATGTACGACGGCAAAAAATTATTGGCATCTTCTTCATTTTGTAGGGTCTTACTGGCCATCGCGCTGAGTTAAAAGGTCAGTTGCCAGAATGTTTCATGGGGATTGCATGCTTAAAGAACTTGATTTATATACTATATATATATATATTATATATTATAATAGTATATATATATATAAGTAATTAATTTATGTTTGATCATAGCTATATACAATAAAGTATAAATATATATATATCACTATATCATATCATTGTTTTAATCTACATTCTTAGATGTTATGACTATAATTGAAAGACGGGTACCCAAACAAATATCTTTACAATTTTCGAAGATTAGTAATTATATAAAAACATTTGTACAAAGTTAAAACGTTGGCAGATTCATTTTGTTACGTTGTGTGGATATTATGCTAGTTATAAGCACATTTCTGAAGGGAACCAAATATTGGATAGCGTACAGGCTCTACTTTGTTATTCCTATGGTGAGTAAGATAAGCACTCGGCACCTCATTATATGTGAAGATGCTAAACCACCCTAGAAGGATGGCTAAGAGGAACAAAAAAAGCAATCGCCTTTGGCTATTCCCAGAATTATGCGGAGCCAACGAACTCACTATGATTGACTCCACTTAATGGTGAATATTACAAATATGGAAAATGGTAAAGGAAGGAAAATCTCTTCCATACCAGATATATCTCTCTC
>JABUQX010070441.1:17500-33385 GCA_015478945.1 Trachelipus rathkii | reverse complement strand
GATTGCTGGAATTGTTCAATTTATCCCAGCATCGAAGGTTTAATGATTTTACGTTTGGTGGGATGATATATGAGGTTGAAGAAAATGTCACAACCAACAGACTGAAAGCTTGAAGCAAATCTTAAGAGATACAATATAAAGAAGGAGTTAGTATTTAAGAATAAAATGACAATAAACTTACTGGTCTTTGACAAAATTATTCGAGGAGAAAAATTAGAGACGAAAATCACCAAAGCAAATAGAATGAAAGAGACAAAAATAACACGTGGGCGGAGAAGAAACGAAAGATTGAGATGAATGACCAAAACAGCATCGTGAAAAAAATTGAGAATTAACTTTACCTATATCGATATATGATATATCGATGTATATAATATAGGTCTATATTTTATTATTTTTTGCGTTATTAGCTTCTCTAAATTATTAATAAGATTCTATATAAATAAATTGTACTTATTCTATCCAAGTATCCGTGAGCTTAGTAACCGTTTGCTTTTTTTTTTATTTTAAAATCGAATTTTTCTTTTTTTTCAGAGAAAATAAATCTTAGATAGTCGGAAACAAGTCACTTATCCATTTATTGTAAAAATAAATATCCATATGACGCCTATTGGTATTTCTTAATTTACTCGAGAGAAAATTTATTAAATTACTTAAGTGGGCAACTTACAAGATTTATTCCATTTTCTTAACTCAATACTCTACACTCGTTCTTCATTTCTACCAGCACAACAAAAATAGAATCTTCCGATTTTCCCTTTAGCTTTTTTTCCCAACAACGCCGGAATAACCATTCGCGTATTTTCGACGTAGGCTTCCGTAGTCTAATAACTTGTCGTCAGCCAAGACAATAATACTGAACCACTGCCTTCTAATCCATTTATCCAAACATATCTTACACAGATCGACTCTCGCACCACTCTGGAAACATGTTTCTATATCTCGTTCCTTCTAGGGAAAAACATATGATCCGGCCTACTCTTATAAACGTTAAATTTTTTTCCTGAAGAAATACAAACGACTTACCAAATACGTTTCACTCTTCATCCGATAGTCCGACGTTTCTTTTAGTAATGCAACGACTACCCTTCGAAATTTGCATCAGTCGAATGTCTCAATTTTCTTCCACGCATCGGATCTTATCGACTAGTATCGCGTAGGAATCAAGAGTTTGAAATTTCTCAAGCCGCATGGGGGAAGACGTGTTAACGAATCGATTTTGGCCTCGTCGGGGCCGATCTCATCAAACCGTAGCAGTTTAATTCGTCCTCAAGAGATAAACAATCCAGGAAAAACGCGTGTAACACAAACCTACGTTCGGTTTTTAAGTGCGCTCAAAACGCTTTAAAATAATTGAGCTGTGCAGAGCGTTCCGTCGCTCGACATTAATATTGAATACCGCTCCGCCACCTACGCCCCCTTACCTACCCAGCGTGTATTTACAGACGTCGAGTGAGACTGGAGCAAAAGTACGCAAGGAACGCATGAATTCGTAATTCGTCGGCTTTCCACGAAATGTCCGTTATAGCACCCGTCAATTTTTTTCACGCAAACAACCTCGGGTCCTTTGCCGGCACTTCAAAATACTGGGAAATGTAACTCAGTTCTCGTTACTTTCGGTCGCAAACTCAACCTAAACTTCATCACAAATTCGCCGTAAACGTTTTTGCGTAAATGCTAAGTCCTAACCATTTCTTCCGTTCGACCTTCTGCGATAAAAGACTAAGACCGCAGCTCAGTTACTATCCAATCTTCCTCCTTTTATTCTTGACCCCCTGGTACGATATCAAACGTTCTTAACTACAAGATAACGTTTCGATACCTGCACTTCCTATATATACCTATAAACATGAATTTTTTAAATTTTTTGATACACTTTTGTCATCCGACATGCATCGTCCTCTACGTCGTCTTCACTTCTAAAACTGTCAATAGCTTTTCTGGAAATTCTCGCATCAATCAGTATCGTCTTACAAACGAATTTGAAAATCCAAATTCCAAATTTTTCAATCTCGCCTCCTCCGTTCTCTCGCAACCCTCTCATATCAACTCCGTCCTATCTGATTCTATAAAAACGCTATGTCTTCAAAAAAATATAACGAAAGATAATAATAGAGAGCAATTAAGCTTAAAACGAATTTTTTTTGAAGTTACATAATTTATTTCTATTCAATATTAATAAGATAGAATACGCTGCAGAATGAATTCTGAACTTAATTACAGAATTTCCACATTCACAAAAACGTACAAACATGATAAATAAAAATAAAATAAAAAAATCTTAGCTTATATCATATATAATAAATTATTTATTTACTAAATTGTTTATTTCGACAATGATAAAAAACTGATAGTTTTAAGATCCGTTTAAAATATTATATTTCACCAACCTTTCGCGTGACTTATTCTCATACAATTTAAATATTTTCAATTTTAAATTAATTGATATAATAATTCGTTTACGATTCATCGTGATCTTAAACATTTTAAAATATCGATATTTCGAAGAATTATATATAAAAACATTAAATATAACGCTATATGATTATAAAACTTATTTTATTTTATAAAAATAAATACACAAAAACATTAGTTTATTCTATCATTTTCTAAAAAAAACATTACCATTTTTTTTTTTAATCTTCATTTTTGCCATCCCTCTTCTTACTCTGGATTATTTCATGTATATCAAACTTCAAAAGTTTACTAATAAAATCATATATTCAAATTAAAAAAGTTAAATTTTTAGTTTTTTCAAATATTAAAATCAAAATAACTTAAAAAACAAACACCTACCGACTAACAAATTAGTTTTTCATCTAATTTTTTACATTTATTAACTTTTTGTAATCCCCAACTTTAACTATATATTTACATCATCGATAAGGATTCACAAATACGTCATATCACAATAATTAATCTGCACTCTTTTTAATTAACACTTTCTCTGGACTGAAAAATTTTTTCCATAGGTTCTTCAACAATATGAATCAACGGACTCAGTACCGCTTTTCAAAACGAGTGTGAAGTCCGAGGTCAGTATCGAAAATACGCCACGACATTTATCATACTAAGAACACATACAAATGATAAAACACAAGAAAAAAATCCTAATTCTCCAATTTAAAATCCTGATTCTCTCTCACATGAAAAGGTCCTGCAGGGCAAAGATACGATTATCTAATATTAGATCATATCATTTCGAAAAAGCGACTGGATTTAGTACCATACCATACCATCCCCCCCTCCCCTGCTAAAAACATCGGAAAAAATATATCAACCGTGATCTTCGCTTTTGAAGATGAAACCATATCTTGATATCTTCAAAAATCTACCAAGCGAGCAAAACATTCTAAATAACTCGGAATCCCAGCTTGCTTGAAACGTCTTTTAACCGAGAGATCCCCGTCATTACTCATCAAATACCCAGATGTTTTCATAACAACCAACGAATGATAGCTGATGATGCTAATCACGCATTCGATCATTTCTCTATCTGTAAAATTTCCAATTGATCTAACTCCGCATTAAGACACAAATGGTCTTTTGATCATTGTACTTACTCTTTGCTTCTTAAATCGTTTTTTCTTTCACTTTTATTATTCGTGATTTCCTTTTTATTTGCCTATTCGTATTACAGTGACTACTTCTTATCGAAGGTCTACCTCCATATATTAACTTTTAAAGCAAGTAGTTTCATTGCATAAGTATCTAATAAGCAAACATGTGAATAGCTAGAATTGAAAGCGTCCACTAAAACAGAAAATAATCCATATCTCACTGTTTACCAGTATTTTACTCCGTTTACGGATAGTAACTCACTCATTTAAGTCGACTCCAATTTTATAAGTAATATATAATCTTAATTCTCCAATCTTTAATCCACAAAGTAGTTTAACAAATTTTTAACTTATATAGATGCACTATAGCATTATGGTACAGCTTTTTTATATCAGTTATATATTTTTTTCTTCAATCCTAATTTTAAAAAAATACACATATTTCATTCAGCAAATGATTCCCAATTTATCGAATAATAACTCAATTAGAACGAGAAGAACAATTGATTTCCTTCAGGTAATCCTAATGTATGAATTTCTGACCTAAAAAATCAAATCTTAAACCTTATTCTCAACCCAGTTGCCAGACTGCACATCTGACGACGCATTCACGGTACGAGACTTCGTCCCTGACATACGTCTCAAGATTAATATATATTGATTCTCCTTACATTTCTTTCAAAACGTACAAAATATCCGATTTATCCCGTCTTCGAATCCAATAGCCGAAAAAACAGAGTCGAAAATTTATTCTTTCACCTCAATGTTGTTCAGACAAAATATTCATAATCAAATCGCAGCTCAGTTTTTTGTTTTGCCTAAATTTTTGTATAAATCCTACGAAGATAGTCGAAAACAACTATTCATCGCCTAATCTTGCATTTGCATGTTCTTCCTTCTTCTCCCATATCAGGTTACTCGCACGAATTCTTAAAAAAATTATTAACTTATATTTTTCACAAAATTTTCATACTCTCTGATTAAAACCTCTATTTAACTATTGACACGTGGAAAAAAAGTATTCCTCTGCACAGATATATCAAACAAAACTCATTCGTTAAACATTATATATATATAATATTGACTCTTAACAAATAACTATACTTAATAAAATAAAACTTTAAGTCTCTTTATATATAATCATTAAATTTTTTATTTTATTTTAAACATAATTTATTTTATTAAACAATCAGCACAACGAATCAACATTCCTCTGTACGTCGATTATTATGTTATCTTCACGTAAATTCATTTCATAATTTATATATAAAAATTATAAGATCACACATCCTTTTTCCTTTAAACTCTTTTCTAATTCTTTTTTAAACTTAAATAAACAAAAAACTTCAAATTAATTACTAAATATTAAATTATACTTAAGCGAATTTTTTTCCCTAAAAAACTCCAAACAAAATTCCTTAAATTTTTAACCGTTTAAATATTATAATTATTTTGAATTAATAGTATTTCAATAAAATTCACAAAAAAAAAGTTACCATATATTATTAATCCTACAGTGGTAAGGGATAAGTAATAAATACATAAACAAATCATATATTAAACAAACCCAATTTTTTGATGATCTAATTACCTATCCTTTATACAACTGAACAAGTGCCAACCATCTCACCTTACAAAAATACAATCCAAATATTTCAACCAGTAAAACTCGTTTTAAATGCATTTGGTATTTTCGTTCTTTGGAAATCGCATGAGTGGGAACGGATTTCAACCGTCCGTTAATGCCACGATTGATGGAACGTCGCGTCCACGACCCTTGGACGAACACATTGCCGAATTCATTTAATTGGTTTTTATACGGTTCGGTGGGTATGTGCAGGGCTGGCTGATGAAATAGACTTTTCATAGTACACCACGCCCAAAATGTGTTACTTACGGAAACAGAAGCCAACCAACCACGTCGCTTCGCGAAAGACAGGGGTGTTTTTAAACGTAATCCGGCAACAAAATGTCACGACAGCTGTTGCTGGGTGTCTTTCATGCTGCTGGGCTTGCTTGCTTGGATGTCTGAAAAGCAGATGTAGAGTTCCACGCTAAAGAATGCGAGAACCATACTGAATTCCCCGGAATGAAACGTGCTGCGCCTGAATCGACGACTGAATTATATCTAAATGGATATAATGCAGCCGAATGAGAGGTCGAGAACGCTCCTACGAAAGAAGGCACTCTGAAATTGTCAGCTCATCCTCATTTGGCGTCGGAACCCCCGATAATTGGTTAGTGAAAGTAACACGAACTCGCAGCTGAGAATGAGGTGCCTTTTTAACGTTTTAGAACCTCGGCGGTTAACGGCTTCAGCTTTTTGGCCCGAAAAGTAACCAACTGAAAACATACTACATTACGAGGCTCTATTGACAATTTAAAAGACTATTATCGTTGCCGACATACCATAAGCAATACGCAAACTTAAATTCTCGAATCTGAACTACCACTCACTACACCTTGACATCCCGCCAAAAGGTATTGACAAGAGATACTCGAGAGACTCATGAGTGCCAACCACCGAGCGAGACAATCGCAGTTTCGTTCGCACGCGTAACACAGGACTCCGTCAGGCGTTTGTGACCTGTACACCCGATCTCACGATCTCGGCACTACTCATACATGTCATCGCCCGACCAGCTGAATTAACGCTACGGGCTTTTCTTGGACACCAGTCGCTGCTGCTTCTCCACGTCTAATCGATGTGGCCTCGACAGCGAGAGCCACTCCTTGATTATACAGAAGAAATACCACGAAAGTACAAATATGAGTGCGAAAGTCTTCGCTTGAATCGGATTCTGTATACTTCCAAACTAGAAGCTCTCAATTGCAAAATTTGTCATATAGTGGAAGGCACGAATAATTTGAAGAGCCGAGGAGAATAGTGCTTAATTTTTTTGTACAAGAGCTTTTGTTCCAGCCTGTATAGGCACGCAGGATGTTAGAATGAAACAGGCCCTGACTACTCCGAGGTGGCATTCGATAGGGGACCCGCCCGTAGCTATTTGCCTGCCTCTCTAGTTCGCTAATTGCCACCGAGTTACCCGCTTGTAGAAAGAGACAAGCTTACAACTCTACAAGACGATATACGATTCAATGCCTTATTAACCAATGAAAAAGCACATACATTTCCAAATTGATTAGCTCTTCGCCTTGGTGCGCCTGTTCGTGTCCCCACTCCTTAAATTAACCCTATCCATCTCCCGAATCTACACAACCGCTGAGCAATCCGGTGACATTCTCCCACAGTGCTAATGATCTTGTTTTTTTCACGCCGTAAACTTATTCGAATATTCATTAAACTCATTTCATCCGAGAAAGGTGAGATCAGATAGCTGTTATGCCTATACCTGCTTTTCATCAATGCCTTTATATTTATGATTTCAGCTGTACGCTCTTCAACGCTACACGCATATAAATTCTTAAGTTATTCCAATATTTCTTCTGAGTTTATCAATTTCATTTCTCTTATTTCATAGTCATCTTTTAATGCTCACTAGCGCAAGAATTGAAACACCGCCTCCGTCATTTTTCCGTTGATCGACTATACCGAATTTCATGTGTTCAATCATCCTCACGATTATTTTCGCGATTTCTTTTTCTCAATATATTTCTAGGAAACCAGTAAGAATACATGCCACGATTATAGAAATGAAAGTTTAATCCACGAATTTTCGCAGAATCCCTCTGGCACACATTTTAAATTGCTTATAAAATTATTCTGTGAAGAAAGAAAACTTTTTAATACGTAAAGCCATAAAAAATATATCATCTTTTTTAGGAGCTTAGAAAAATTTTTTGCATTTCGAATCAACTTTTACACCCGTCGCGTTTTAACTGTATTCTACTTCTACGGGAGATAATTTAGTGACCTGCCTCTCGGTCTGCAAAGCCGAGACAGATATTAGTCTACTTCCAAGCTTCTTCTTGCTTTGCGGCTTTCTTCATCCCTATGCCTTTTACAAGTTGAGTGTCGTTCCTCTATTAATGTTTATTGGAAATTTGGTTCCCAAAAAAGAGGGAAATCCACAGAAATAACAATAACAAAACTAAATCATAATTATTTTAAAGCCGTGGGTCCGAATCAAATTAACGAATTCAATCTAGAAGTCCTACCTAATAAAAAGAAATATGAACAAATTAATTGGATTTATCAGTTATGTCTCACTTTATGTATTGTTATATCAACTATGTTCATTTATTGATTGATTTCTTTAATAGTTTTCGTCTTAACTTCTGCTCTGACCGATCTAATAAATAGCATATACTAATTAAATTTAATTTCAACCAAACGACTACTCGCCATACTTTTTACCTTATGATATCACAACGACGTGAATTACCTTGTGTAAGGCAAAAATTGTTAGTTTTTATTTTCAATTCATTCCAGAAAATGTTTGGTATTATCAATAATTGTGAGTTTTCGAGCATACAAATATAAAGGATTGAAATTTTTCCTTTTCCTTTGTAGCAAAACCGTTCTGAGTTTAAAATGGGAAAAAAGAGATTGTATTAAGGAAGACTAGAACTAATTCTATAAGGGAAACCATATTATAATATAAAAATTATATTCCGAGTGCAGTAGAAATAAGCGAAAGTAAATACAAAGTAAATGTATGTGTTGAAAGTTAGTTTCTTTCGTACTCTTGGCTACTTGTTCATAATTCAAAATAATAATTTTTATGTTTTTATAAAGCAGTCATGAGAGTACCATCTCAGAAAATAATCAAAAATACTAAAATCGTTATACTTTCTTCTCTGATTTCGTGGTAGAATAAAAGGAGATCTGATCACAAAAAATAAATTATAATTTCCTGACACTATAATTCGGGAGTGTTGATTTCTATTTTTCTGAGCAGGAAACCAAATAAAATAACCAACTGTAAATCGCTTTCGAATCGCTCTTTCGTAAAGCCTATCTTCTTTAAAACATAAGCTTAATCCAAAATAAAAATTTATAATATAATTATTCCTCCACATAATAGTCGCATTTATTCTTCCACAGTAACGATTATGATGGGATTTGTATATGTACCATGATCACTTTATTTTTTTCGATCAGTTTTAATATCCTACAGTGTTTTTGTCGACTCTTCAGCTTGGGCTCCGTGCGTTGAATAAGTCCTTAAATAATTATAAACTTTTTTTAATTTTTCAAAACGCATTATGAATTTATACACAATAGAAGACCCGGAAATCTCTGTAGCCAGGTTCAGTTTTTCCTCCGCTTAAAAAGAGATTCACGAATTAAGATTTTTGTGTGTGACTTCGAAAAGTTGTAAAAAAATTTATCACTAAACCCTCGTATTTTTTTTATTATTACTGAACCTTATATAGGGCGTTTTTTTATCGTTTAGTTATAGAACACGCACTCATCACGAAGAAATTCGTACGACAGTACTATTAACCGGAATAAAAACCAATGAATTTGCAATGGAGTTTGAAAGGTAATTTGGTCTAAGGGGAAAAGCAGACAGTGAAAACCATGATAAACAGAAAAACAGTCGTTCAAAAAACATAAACTCCATTTTTGCATCAAGAAGTCCTTAGCGAATGAGACCGTTGTCGTCGATGTATTTGGTCATTGATCTTCGCCGTATTTCGTCACTTCTTTGTTCCATAGAATTTATTGGGTTTTTATACATAAATTATCATTTAATCGGTAAATTCGAAGTAAAGTTATGGATTATTTATGGTTTACAGCAACTGAGCTTTCTGCAGAATAACTAATATGATTTTTATGAATTAATATTATTGATTAGAAAAATTACCAACATCTTGGTGAAGTAGTGAACATAGATTATTGTAAAAGAAAGAGAATATAAATTAAATTATCGAGACTATTTTAATATTGTTTTCTTTATTTCATTTTATCGCATTACTATGAGTATAGGTTCGCAACACCGACGTAGTGCAGGGTTGACGATCTAAAATAACATTTACTCAAACGGGTGCATTTATTTGAATGATTATTTTGCGAGACTCTATGTATTTACTGCGTCAGGCAAATTCTAAACCGATCCACCAAAATACTACGGAATGAAGTTTTCTGCGTTACAAGGCAATGATGTTCCCACCGAAGGATCTCCTCATGATCCCTATACCCGGTCCGCCATTACCATGTGAGCGCCTAGGTCTCCAATTGGGGTATATCTCCAGGAATTGCTTATAACCATACGACTTGATTTACGTTATCGATAAAGACAGTTCATTAAGAAGTGGCCACGGTGTTCGCGTTGCTATGTTGCTACAGTCTCCCATATTGTAAAGATACACTATCGCAAGATTGTTGTGATTCTTACTTAGCGACAAGATAGTTCTTGAAATTGAAATGTTGTACCGTGACTTTAACTACACGTACGCTCCACGTAGGTTATTAAGCATCCTTACTTATGATTCTTTAACGTATTTTTCATTCCGAATTTTTTCGTACGAGCACGCAGTATAATGACATTTTATAGCATTATTCTTAAGGAAGATCGATAAAGAAACGGAGGATTGGGATAGAAAGACAATAAGACAAGAATACCACTCATTTTATCGCTCTCTCAATCTCTTTAATTCAGTTCACTCCTTTTTGAACCCAAAATATAGAGAATTATTTTAATTATACTGACAATCTCGCTTTGGTCTTTATTTAAGCGATAGAGCAACAGTCCGTTCACTTTCTCTGTTCCTACGGAAACCACCAATGTATTTATACTATACCAAGACAAATCTAATTGACATATAAAAATTCCAGTGGCAGTTTCATTTTACTAGACATTATGGATATTCCAAAAAATTTATATGTCTTTCCTGCCTAAATTAATACGGATATGCGGATAGTGTTCCGCCAGACGAAGTTTGAATTAAATTTTATATAAATAATAAATTAATTTTACTGTATTTATGAACAGGAACTGCGAATCAGCGACTCATGAACAGAAGAGTCAAGAGCATTTGAATATGAAATTAACTAAAATTTCACTAAAAAATAGACCTGTTTTATTTTTATTCAGAGCACATTTGAATGGTCTCTCTATCTTTCCGGCACGAAATTCGGGGAGTATATGAAAACGCATTTCTATTTCAAAAACATTCATCCTTTTCGCCCTGTCGTTAAAACGTAATTTACTTTAATTGCGTAGGCGCTTTATTGCGGTGGAATAGATTGACACAAACACATTGAAAGGAAAAATTATCTATCACGTTATCGAAAGGCGACCCAGGAACATTGCTCACTACTCTCAAACTAGCTTTATTAGTACACAAGTTGAATTTCCACAAGAAAAATTAGGCTATTTGAAGTGTGGTTCTACGCGCACGATATGTGAATATAGTACCCACCCATGGGATTCGGTTCGAACTTTGCTGCTTGCTTTAACTTAACTCTTGTAGCCGAGATTTGCGCATAATTTAGTTTAGGATAATCATTTCAAAACTTATTGGGTCTTGGCAAGACAATACAAGCCGAAATCGAGAAGGGTGTGTGAAAAGAATACATCTTATAATTTTTTTAGGATTTTCGATTTATTAATTGTACTCGTGGGTGTTTTCGTTCGGAGTTAAGAACTTTGAGATATATTTTCCCATACAAATTGTCCCAATTAACGACCACGTAGATTACCATTTGGTTGAGCTTTTTAAAAAGATTCATAGTACATTATAGATCACTCTAACCTTCTGTAGTTTTAATATCTGCTCTTTTAACCAACATAGTTGTTCTCATTCCAATCAAATAAAAAATTAAACTATTAATTGAATAGTTGGCAATTCATTATTTTAAGGATAGACAAGGCGAGGGGGTCTCTGATTTATAGACGAATGACTAACCAACCCGACTAATGAACAATGATTTTTCTTCGAATACGTTATGCGAAATCACGTTTAGGATTAAATGCCACCAACAGTGAAAAAACAGTAAGAAATCACTTATGGTGATATTTTTTTCAACAAGTGTAATAAGAAAAAAGCATTAGAAGATATGCCAGACTATTAATTTTCTACCTGAAACCACAGGTAAATGGGCCCAGGAATTGGATGCGCCAAATTACTCCATCTCCTCAAAAAACATTTATCAAGATCTTTTGGATTTAATGGGAAAAAATACAAATCAGAGCGTGATAGTTGCCTCTTCATGAACTTGCGAAAATTAATACATCTCTGAGGCTTGGAAAAAAGATATTTATTTATAAAGATCATCTCAAATTAGATTAACCGTTTTGTTAAATCGTGTTCTATCAAATTATATAAAAGAAACAGAAATGACTCATCCGTTCTTCCCTAGACCACACTCTTTCATGCCCTTTACGTTTAAGCGAAACGATGAATATCAATGTACATTCTCTCGAAAATGTGTATAAATATAAGAAATAAGAACTATTTAATGGACACACCACCCACATACTTTTTGCATGGAATAGAGTTCGAGTGAATGTCAGCTCTCAAAATGTGTCCAAGGTACGCTTATAAATTAAAACAATATTGGGTGGAAATCCCAATAGTGACGTGCAGGTTCATGAGCAAAAAGAGTTCGCCTTTAATGAAGCTACCCCTACCAAAACCATGGATAAAACAAGTGCTTTAGAAATAGCTTTTAAGCATGTGTTATTTTCGAGGCCCGATAGTGGCCGGAAAATATTTTTAGTTATGTTAAGTTGTCCAGAGAGAATCCTACTAAAGGCATATGGCGATTGCGCAATATATAGAGACCGAGAAGTGTGCGCGAGTTGACAATATGAGAAATTAATTAGAATATTGCAGTTCGTTCGTCTGTCAGGTGGTTGAATCTCTATTTACCGACTATGGAAGAAACGCGGATAATAAACATCCCTCATGTCATATTATCCTTAACGGATGCCACTGATCACATTCTCTAAGGATTTGCGACTCAGATGAGACTACATTTTAGCTCGATCCTACCTTTTCTCCTCTTAACTCTCACTATCACTCATGCAATTTTTTTTTTCCCGGTGTCTTTAGGTTTACCAAATTTCGCATAATTCTATATTAATAAGAAAGTTGCTCATTTCACTCATTTCTATTCTACCTAGAAGTTTATGGACCCGGATATTGTTAGACGAGAAGATATGAGCATTGGCATCAGTGGATGGACAAGATTAAGAAGTATATTTTATATCTAGGATGGGAAATGGCCTATCGCATCTGTCAAGTTAATAAAGACATACGAATCCACCTACTCACCAGCTTTGCCGAAGATTAAATTTATTACCGAAGTTGAATTTTGGATCCAAAGTGAAATACTTTGACGAATTAAGAGAAAAACATCAAAAATAAGACAGAATTTCTACGCGAAAGAAGGGAAGCACGGGATGCTGTCTATTATCTTACTCCTAAGAGCCATACCAGTTCCACTCAAACAGACATTGAATTTCCGAAAGTTTTGCGGAATGAATATGAGTCTACAACAATTTATAATGGTTCTGACATCTCAGGCTTGCCACAGACGGTGTATGGAAAAGAATTTTATAAAAATTTAGCAAAGATCTTTTAAAAAAAAATTTGGCATAAATTGATAGAATTATTAAGAAGATCTGTTATTTATCTAACTGGGGATGGTTTTTTATATATACCCGGAATGGAATAATCTTGATCAATGGATTAGTGGGATATTTTACATCACCCAAAATCTATCAGCAACACCGGAATACCTCTGTGTTGTTTGTTCCGAGTGTCCACTCTTTCGGGGGTCTCGCATATTCTGGTTCTTGACGTAATTGGACGTTTTTTACAATCGACACCACCCATCCCATTTTTACTAGTGCCTTATTTGGAGCAAGGAATGTTTTTATATTTTTTACAAGATAAGTTAATCCTTCTTGAAAAGTCGCCCAAGTTATCTGCGTGTTATCTTGTCACTCATGAAAAAGTTAATGAAAGGACATATGGATTTGACGAAAATTTTTATTTTGTAAGTGCAATTTTCTGCGGGCAAATAACGACATTGGCCTAGGTAACCATGAACAATTGAAAGAAAACAAAAATGTTATCTTTGTAAAAAACCACTACCTTTGAATTTCTGGGATCCGAAAACTTCTCTTTAGAAGATATAACCCGCGATCGTGCATTTTACGGAATAGCATCTTTTACCACCCAAAACAACCAATCGAGAATCACTTTTCAAAAAGGTAATTTTGTTTTTAATTAATCATAGAATTATAAATATTAAGGATTGTTGTAACTCAATTGTACCGAAATAATTCTGTGAACATCATTAGCGAACAGATTAGCTAGTATGTAACTCCCTTCATCGAGTTGGGTCAGTGAATATTAAGACCAAAAACAATCCAGTTTTTCCAGTAGAAAACTACTTTTTAGGAACTCACCGGGAGATCCGTGCGCAGGTGAGATTTGATTGATACACACTTTTCTCCTCTCCACGCATTGTTATTTTTTAAATCCAAACTATTCCCCGGATAGCAACCATTTTCAACAGATTAATTTTCGGGAATCCCTCGTTAGATTTTTCACAGGTAGAAAACGAAATTACAATTCCTAATTTTAGAGGTGTGTACGTCAAGCTTTATGGTTACCAAGGCTCAGTTGAAAAATTTGTCTAGAGTGGCTAACTTTGGGTTTTATTATTGGTTATTTTTATAAAGCACAAATTTAGTTCCGGTTCCGACCGGACATTTTACTTTCTTCTTTGATTTCTTTTTTTACCAGCGCGAGAATATCAATCACCAATTATAGTCTTGAAGAGAACACAATACACAAATATACTTGGTGTTAAAGAATTTTCGCACGAACAGTTCGTGTGTTTTATTTTTCTCTCCATCTGGTGTTGACTCTCACTAACGTTTAGTTTGCGACAACTTATGAAACCAATAAACTTTTTAAAGACATATTTTTCTAGTTGAAAATGCATTATAATAAATTGATTAAAAAGATGAGCATTTTTTAAAAAACTCAAGTAAGTGCATGAAAGGGCAAAAATGTAGTTGTAAACGAAAACTGGAAAATTGTTTATCTCTGTGTTCTAGCAAAAATATAAGATATATTTGTCAAAAAAAAGTAGGAAAGAATTTTTAAACCAAAAAAAAAAATGACGTGGTGTATGTCTCCAAATCTAGGGAAGGGCTAACTGATTTTTAGCTTTCATCTCATAATGTAGCCTAAAAGCTATAAAAGTATTGGATAAAAATATCCAACCCTAAATGTTAATCTTGATATCTACCTTTACCTTTTTCACTTGCTGATAGAAAATTTTATTATATACTAATTGCCTTCTTTTTTTTTTTAATAAGCCAAAAATTCATTATTCCATAAACCTGATTTATTCTTCTGAAAGAAGTCACTTTCGGTTATTAAATAAGTAATTTTAAATAGTAGATTCTGTGATATAAATTTTTTTTTAATACAATGTTCTTCGTATTTTGTGTCAGCTTACATTCCATGTCTATGATCTAATCCGTTTTTAATGGGGAGACATCCGGAAACTTTTTAGGGTTACATTTCTATATTGAGAAACACCGTCCCAACTCTCTTGTACGAGAAAACATCGTCGCTGAATTGGTTGACATGTACACCACGAAAATTAAAACAACCGAATGATTCCAATGCATCACACCCTTCTATACAAAAGCCCCGGGCACAATTGATCAAAAAACTTATTTATTAATAACTCGTCATAATCTACATTTACCCGAATAATATTAAGTAATGGTATGACAAAACAACTTAATTTCTCTTCAATCCCAACGTGATTTTTGGGATCAGAAAGAAAATAAAGTGACAAAGCAGGAAATATAATAGTGAACATTAACAAATTCTATCAGCTTCGCCCCGAAATAGATTTGATTTTTTATAAATACTAACTTCTTATAAAGGGCGGATTTTCCCCCCCCCCGATCGAAAATACAAAAAATTCAACCGTAGACCGCGAATCTAATGTTTTTAATGGAACATACATAATTTATGCTACAAAGTTTGCACTTATTTGGATATTTTCATTGTCTATGTAAAAGTCTATTCATTTTTATCCAATAAATATGTTTTATATTTTTTGATTGATTATAACTTTAGAATGTTATTATTTTGGCAGAATATTTTGTTTGTGTTTTTGAAATCAGAATCACTCTCCACTTGTGGTTTTCTTTAAGTTTTTTAAATTAAATTTTCCCTCTATAATGCTTGATTTTCGTTTTTCATTGATACCAGATTCCAAAACTCCCAAAAACATTTTTAATGATGAACTTTGGTATTATTTTTCTTTCCCTCCTACATCTCGACCTTTTACTTTTTGTCGTAACTCTTCCATGAATTCTTTCTTCTAAAAGTTGTCTTACTAAATGAAAATCACCCTCATTAATTTTTAGAT
>JABUQX010070441.1:0-12500 GCA_015478945.1 Trachelipus rathkii | reverse complement strand
TTCTTTTGACACTTTTGGAAAATTGTTTTTTTTTTGGGGGGGGGGAAACATAGTTAGCTTAGATTAGTTGCTATCTTGTGGTTCTCTTTCTCGACTAGGGAGTTGCTTTGAGCATGTCTGACCACGATATTGACAGCTTTTAAGCGCCATTGGGTGCATAGAATCTTTGAAAAGTGGGAAGTGAGCTCGGAGTCTATCCGATAATGATTACTTCTAGGTTAAGGTCTACAGATTATTCTTTCCAGAATAGCCTCAATATCTTTGGTGCGTGTGTTTGTTTGAGAAGGACTGTTCAAATATCGTGTTACTGTGTCTTTCATGCAAGAAAGCATTTACATTGATTAATTTTACATTGGAAACAGGACCTAGCTTATCAGGGTTACCGTGAAATAAAAGGCCATCGGGTAAAGGTAAGCTTTGATGGAGGCGTTTCTTGTGTATTAACCCATCACTTTTTGCATGAAGACAGTGCACGAGTTATTCATGGTTAGGTTTGTGTAAGTGTTGAAAAATGATTTCTTTCGAATTCTCCAATTCCGTTCACTGCGTTCCTCTTGGCCCGCGAAAGAAAAGCTCGGAAGTTCTATCGATAGATGTGTATCTTGTATCTGGGACTTGATTAAGAAATTCGTAGTGTTGCGTCAGTGTAAGATTCATTATTAAAACATTGATATTGTATTTGCTAGAGTTGTCTTGAGGAAATAAGGGTTTATTGGTGAGAAAAGATGGGTTTGGCATAGGTCATAAAAGTGTTTTGAGTCGTGGACATACTTTTTGCTCGTTAACAATGTTTCCTTGTGAAGTGTATTGAAGCCATGAGTAAACTGGTAATTTGTTTGAAGGATGTTTGAGCATTTCGGTGGGTATAGCTTAGGAGTCTGTGATAATGTTTATTTACTTGTTTGTATATGAAAGAGGTTAAAGGGTGATAATAAATAGGTCCAACGTTCTAATCTTCCCGACAACTGCTTGTGTCTGATGAGGTGGATGAGTGGTTGGTTGTCGGTAATGATCGTGAGCTGGTACCCAAAGACCGTTTTTTTGAATTTTCGAAGCGCGAACACAATTGCTAGAGCTTCTTGTTCTATTGTCTTGTAGTTCGCTTTCAGATTTGAATAGAGCTCTTGAGATGAAGGCCAATGGTTTTTCTTTACCATTGTCATCTAGTTGAAATAGGACTGCTCCCAGACACAAGGTCGAAGCATCTGTGTTAATGAAAAATTCCTTATTGTAGTCTGGGTATTTTAGTTGGAGTTGGAGTAGTAACTTGTCTTTTAGTGTGAGGAAGGCTTGTTGCTGTTCTGGACCCCAACAAAATTCTGCACCTTTACGTAACAATTTTGTAATAGGTTTTGCAGTTGATGAGTAGGAGTCTATGAGATTATTAAAACAAATGAAAAATCTGAGCAAAGAGCGTGTTTTTTGCCATTGTCATCAAGTTGAAATAGGACTGAAGTTTCACAGGGTCCGGAGAGATACCATCTTCTGAAAATTTAAAGCCTAGGAAGAGGAGACTGTTACTTAAAAACTTGCACTTGGCAATATTGATTCTCATTTTATTCTTACGGAAAGATTCGAAAACCTTCTTCAAGTTTTCTATTTGTGCCTTTAACGTATCTCCGAGTATGAGAACGTCGTCTAAGAAGACTCTGCAAGCATCTCCCAAGAGATGGGATAACGCCATTTCCATCGTGCGAGCAAAGATGGGAGGAGCGTTCGAGAGTCCAAAATTCAGCCTTGTTGGTGCATATTGCCCACGAGAGGTACAAAGGACAAGGAGTGGCTGCGTTTTTTCGTCTATTTTGATAGGCATCGAGGAGATCTAGGGATGTGAAGATGCGGCTTTTACCTAAAGTGGCTAAAATATCGTTAATGCATGGTAGGGGAAAACGATCCAGCACTGTATGAGCATTAATGTGTCGATAATCCGCGACGATTCGAGGGGAGGATGAATTCTTTTTCGGAATAACCAAGAGAGGGCTGCAATGCGGGCTACTGATGGGTCTTATGTATCCTTTTTGTTGCGAGGTCTTGATCCATTCGTCTATCTGTGTAAGGTATTTATAGGGCATATGATACTGCGGTCTGTAAAATACCTTTGGAGCATTCTCTTTCAGTGTTATTGAGAATTTCTGTAGGGGGCAGATTGGAACTTCGTCATCTTCGAGCTCTATGACATCTTTGAAGTTCATTAAGAGGTCGAGTAAATCCTCTAACTGTGTCTGGATTTGTAAAGTCGCACAATCTTCCTCTGACCTTAGTAAGGCAATTTTTGATAATTTTCTTCATGAACAATTGTGGAGGATAAGCCTTTGGATGAAGTGGCTAGATTGACATGCAATGTCTTAGAGGTTGAT
Organism: Trachelipus rathkii; assembly: GCA_015478945.1. NCBI lineage: Eukaryota > Metazoa > Arthropoda > Malacostraca > Isopoda > Trachelipodidae > Trachelipus > Trachelipus rathkii. Next base: position 10,143 of record JABUQX010070441.1, on the reverse strand, counting down.
CTTAGAACTATATCGGATTTGCCATCTTATAGTGTGTTCTAGTGCAGGTTTGATGATTGAGGTTCTGCAGTTTATGATATCTATGAGATTGACCGTTTCCGGGAAGCCACTATGGACCTTCCTGCGAAAAGGCTGCGCTATGAGAGTTTTTCGGTGTAATGATTTTGTTATTTCTGGGAGAGGTGTTTGCTGGTGAAGAACCTCACCGAAGAGGCGTGGTTTTAGAATAGGAGTTAGTTTCAGATGTCGTTTAAAATAAATAGGATGTTTAGTGAGTAGTCTTTTCTATCAACATATTGTTTGCTTGTGTTGTTTCATGATAAGTGGGAGATTTTTCTGAGTGTTGAGTGTATATTTGTGCTTCTCTTTTTGTTAGGATATGGTGGGTCAGATGTATAGAGATTCATCAGTATCGATTTTACTAAAAATTTTGTTCATGTGTTTGAAATTTAGTTAGATTAATAAGAAGTTGTAACTAAAAGAATGGGATGTATAAGCAACAGAGGTGTCACCATAACTTATGAAATGAATGGAATTCGTGACATGTAAGTCATGTGAGAACTTACTGGACCAAATTGATAAATTTGAACCTTGATTGTATTTTGAGTAATAGGAAGGTTAATGTTATCCTACGAGAAAGATCCAATCACCTACGATCTTCTTTCACGAGGATGACCAAACCTCAAGATGAGGAGGAAGATAATACTTTATTTTACTATGATGACGAAGAAGACTATTATGAATGTTATCAAGAAGATTATAGTGATTTTCAACAATCAAACGGAAATTTTTGAGTGTGAGAAGCCAGAACCAGTGCTCTGGGCTTCTCCAAACCCCCTTGCACACCCCAAGTGTTTCTAATTTTAACTCTCCTCTTCCTCTAGTCCCCCCTTCCGGTTAATAACTCTACTTCTCATAGTGTCTCAGAGGAAATTGCCATTAGAACCTGTTTTAATGATACTTTAGAAATAATATCTCCCAAGTGTAATGATAATTATAAGAATCTAAGTTATAATGATAGTGAGAAAATAAATAATAACAATATTGGTACAAACTCATTATTGAAGTCTAAGGGTTATGGGCAGCGGGCTCCAAACGTTCTCAAGGGGTATAATAATAAAGATTTCTTACACAATAATCATAAAGGCAAAATTTTATTTACAAAATTTGGAAACTTATGTACTTACATTAAAGGAAACAAAATCATGAATGAGAATGTATGTGAAAATGGGAACGAATGTTGTACTAATTTAGCTTTTTCAGAAATTGATCAAAACAATACCGCCCAAATAGGTACGGTAGCGAGTAACTTCCATGACTATACCAATGTTCACATTGGTATAATCAAACCTAGGATTGATATGAATGAGATTAAAGGTAACCTAGCTTAAAGCAACAATTTACAAAACGTTCACGATATAGAATATCCCGCTCAGGGTAAAAAGTTAGATTAAACACCTTAACACTCAGACGTCGATACCACAGGGATATATATATATATTATAATATATATATATATATAATATATATATATATATATAATATATATATATATAAATATATATATTTAATATATATATATTATATATATATATATATAATATATATATATAATCTATATATATTATATAGATAGATATTAGCAAAATGACTGAAAATTTCTTGACAAGAGAAAATATTATCAATTTAACCTAAACTTTGGCCCTATATTTTTGTAGCAAATTAAGCATAACTTATGCTTTGAATAAATTTATGTCCTATCTCCGGCTATTCTGAATTTTTTAGAACCAAAAATGCAAAAGAAAACACCATTCTCTTACTCTCTATTTTTTATGACTTAAATTTTCAACACTGTCAACCTGTTTCCCTAGTTCTTAAGATTCAACCGGCGAACGCCTTCCAATTCTTTTTCCATAACAAACTTGATGCAGTTGGTTCAGCTCCTTACTCGTATATTGGGTCATATTGGAAATAAATACAACATACTAAACCTTTTCTGAACTGGAATCCAATCTTTTTATGCTGTTAAAACTCTTTCCATATATAGGATCCTCCAATCACCATGTCTGTATCTCATTCTGACTATTCTTTTCTTCTGCATAAACGTCCCAAGCTTCGACGATGATCAATTTTGGTCTTTTCGGTGCTGCTAATTGGTCAGATTTGCTGTCTTACTTGTTTGATATTTTTCCCAATGATTACTGACTGCTTTGGCGGTAAAGGTCATTCTGGCATGCCAAACTGCTGAGAAAGTATATAAGTATATTCTGTTTTCTTTCCATTCAACTAATATTAATAAACCATTGCTTAACATGGGTTCTTCTTTATTAACCGTCGTTGCCGTCATAAATTACCGTGTTCATCAAACTCCAAAGATTCATGTTATTTATATTTTAACATGGTATTGCGCTAAATATATTCCTTCAAAACTTTTCCTAAAAAGTGTACCAAATTTATCTCCCCTCTTCCACACGCTCTTTCTTATAATATTTCTTCTCTTGTTTATTCCGGCTAGCTACTGCGGAATTTTATTCCAATAAATCTGCCTTCCCTCTTAATTCAATTTAGATGATTTCGGAATTATATGTTATTCAGCTTATTCTTACCCAACTTTATAATTCATTCTAAAGATGTAATTTTTGCTCTTTGAACACTGGATATAAAGAAGGCTTATATAGCCTTAATGAAATCCATCTTGTGTTTCTCAAATTGTCCACGTCCGAGCTTTCACCCTGTCTTGCTATGCTGTTTCCTCTCTGCCTAGCAACTTTAATTTTCCTTCCTGTAAAGTATTTCCTCAATCAACATGTGCCGAAATAGGTGGATCAAACTCTACCCTCTAACTTATTATAATGTCATTTTACTTTCTGTACTTTTCAAAGATTGTGAATTTATCATTAACTGAACGATTTAGAAACATTTCAGTCCTACTAATATTATCTAAAATTATATGACTCTTGGGTCTACATCTTGCCATTTTGATAAATCTTACAATGTTGTGGCAGATACTCATATATCGAAAACTTTCCATAAAATCTAGCATAATCATTAATTGCTAAGATTAACTATATAGATGTTTATCATTTACTCTGGATAATGCTATTTGATTTGCTTTCCGTTCGTTCTATACCGGCGGGTGTAGACAGACAACATTCATCGTTTAAATATATCATACTGTTTTTCTTCAATTTCCGCTCTATCCCTAATTCTTTTTATAATTTTCTTCAATGATATTCTCTCTATTTGTGATTTCCACCTCTGTTAGCTTTTGTGTCGACGACTCTAATATTCAGTAGTTCTTTCATTTTGAAAAAAATCTTACTCAGTGGCAAATAACTAATGCTACTATGGTTTTCTTGGAGTAACATACCTTTGACTATCTTTAATTTACAATTGTTGAAAACAAATGTTTATTTTTAAATTTTCGAAGACTCAATTCCTTCGACTATTTGCCACGCAAAATCTCGTACGCACTAAATGATCTTTAGAATGAAACACTACCTCTTTTTTTTCAATTCTTGCTGTGTTTTGGATGTATAAAATAATAAAAATTATAGTTTTGATTTGTCTTCTACTGTTTTACTGTTTGATTATTATTATTTTTTTGTTGATAATATGAACATGATAAATACTGCTAAGCTTTTTTAAGCTATCTTGGTCGAAGAAGGATGTAGGCCTCATCCGAAGAGATGTAGGTACTCTCCTTTGGATATGCACAGAGGAGTGTCAAGTTGGGATTGAACATTTCTCTGAAATACATTTTATTTTGGTTCATCCTTTTCGGGCTTCACCTTTCAAATTTATTCTTGACCATACACTGAATGTCTGATGAATTTGTTTAATGGGCACTCCATATTCCCCATTTCCCTCCTATGTCCCCAGTAGGCTTAAAGCCAATAACTCTATCTTTCTTCCCTACGCCTTTCTTTAAATCACTCATAATCATATGGTGAATCATGAATCTGCCCTGGAGATGTTTAGAATGGCGGCATCCAAACAGATCTATTTTACCACACAACTTCCCATCATCACTTGAAAGTTGGCTGCCTCCAGTGATAAGGCTAGTGCATCCAAGACTTGGCTATAACTTGCTATGGTGCACGGCCTTTTATCATTAATTTCTCAAAAGCTCGTGGTCTGTATCCTAATTTTCACTTTCAGAGACCGCTCCGTCCTCTCTCTCTCTCTCTCTACCTCTCTCTCTCTCTCTCTCTCTCTCTCTCTCTCTCTCTCTCCTCTCTCTCTCTCTCTCTCTCTCTCTCTCTTACGTCGAAAGCTCGCATTTAATTTCCGAAATTTACTTCAGATGCTCTCGTCAAACGCCTACTTTGTTCCCTCTTTCTATCTTATTATCTTCATGTACTCTATACTAGGAAGCTCTGAAAATTTTATTTTCTGTTTTCCAACTACCTTTTTTAAGGTAATTATATACATTATCAAAACCGATTTTTTTTTTCCTTATAAACTTATGATGGCCACTTCAACGTTTTTTTTTAATATATAATATAGTATATATATATATATTATCAATATAATAAATATTAATAATATATATATATATATATATATATATATATTATATATATATATAGTATATATAATATATATATATATATAATATTATATATTATATTATATATATTATATATTATATTATTATTATTATATGACAAAGTTACTTAACGCCACACGGAACGGGAGCTCGGATCAAAAAAAAAATTCACAGGTAGCATCTATATAGATACATAAATGTTCTAGGGGCGAAATGGAATTTTTTTTTTTTTTTTTTACCTGTTCTAGGGCGAAATTATATATTATTATATTTGTAAAGTATTACACGGCAATGTAGGCTGCTCGCGACGGGGAACACAGGGGACGTTTTCCTACCCCGTAGGGCGAGGAACCCCCGACACCAAATACCAAAACCTGGTCCGGAGACCCCCCCGGAGGCGCGGAAAATATCCTACCCTAGTTACCCCGGACGCGAGAACCCGACTCCTTGCCATCGTGCGGATATACCTTGGTATCTTTAATTAAAAAACAAAACAAAACTATACTAGAATGTCTATATTTGAACGAGTAACGTATAAAGTCTCTAAATACTTCTACTCATATTACTAAATTATTAACATAATTTTTTTTTTGTGTTACATTTTTCTTCTCTTTTTAATTTCAAAAAAATGTTATCCTTTCGCATGTTTGTTAGCTATTGTAGTTTTGAGATATGATTTTTTTACATTCGACCCTAAACGTCTATTTATGTATCATAGAGGGCTACTGTGAAAATTTTTTTTTAACCGATGCTCCCGTTCCGTTGGCGTTTAAGTAACTTTTACTAATATATATATATTAATTATATAATATACTATATATATATATATATATATATATATATATAGTATATATATATATTATATATATATATAGATATAATATAGTCTATATATATATATAAACCTATATATATATATAATATAATATATAAAATATATATAATATATATATATATATATATATATATAATATATATTATATATCATATATATCATAAATAAGTATATTATATATATATATATATATATATTAAATTATATATATATATAATTATAAGGTTGCCCTTACTATTTTGTTAACTACCCCTTAAAATTGTTCTCCATTATACATGTAAATGAAAGTTTTGAAAGTGTAACGCCAATGGCATTTATAATAGTAAGAGAGACATGCATTAACAAATTAGAAATATATCCACCAAAATATCTTGCTATCGGAATGAGGACTTGCAATTTGAGAACTTTAAATATTACATTTTTATTTTACGATTTCCGCTAACAATGCTGTCACTATATATGAGTTCAAATTTGTATAAATATGTATCTGAAAACAATGATGTGACGATGGAGTCTGGACATTTTCCAAACTCCAACATAGAAAGTCGAGAGTGCTAAGCAATTTATTTTTGTGGCACTTTTTCATCTGTCGATCTTGCGACCCTTACTCTGATAACTGCTAACGATTCTGTCACTAATTTTGAAGTTCAATTTTCATAATATGATCTCTATTTGAAAACAGATGATGGTGCCGATGGGAGTCTAACATTTCCAAACTGCAAGATAGACGTTTGAGGAATGATAAGCTAAGCTAATCCATTATTTACAATTTAAGAGTTAATGTTTCATTGTTTGATAACATAAATCCTGCCAAGTTCTCTTATTTCACGTAAATAGCGTGAATGGTATAAATTGATCCTTAACTTTATATACAAAGTGAATTAGCAGGTAGACTTGGCGGTAAAGGACTAAAGGTCTAAAAGTATATTTAAATTTTGAATAAACATTTTTTATATTTAATACAGAATAATATACGAAAAATTGAAAACGCATATTTGACAGTGGTCATACACTGAATAGTTACATTGGAGTAAACAGTTTGTTTCCTACAGTCAGGAAATCTGCGTCTATAATCACTCACTACCTGTAATATGAATTGCCTCTGACTTTCATTTTTTGTTAGGCAGTCATGATATTCAGTTATTAATTTAACAGCCCTTTCTGCTATATCATTGACTACTTTCAACTTTTCAACCACTTGTAAGGCCACATCAAATTCGTCATTATTTGACCACGTAGAAGGGTCCATAGTTAGGAATTTCGTATTAAAATTGAACCATCTGAAGAATGTTTGTCTCCGGAGTTACAAAATACTCTAACCCTTACCAACTACATCACGAATCTTATCTGCATGGATTTGTACCCGTCGGGTCCGATCTACATCCAATTTGTCTTGCTCTTCAAGCATCTTCATAGCGGCGATCATTTTTCTTTTTGTATCGCATGACACCTTATTATCAAAAAATGATAATGCAATTGTCTCTGGGCTCAGGTACCATAAATGGTTTTTAAACTTGTTCAATGCAACTTTAGATATATCTGGTTCAATACCTTCATATTTCATAATATTTTTGATAAATTGAAAGTCTTGATTAGGTGCCTCTGCAGCAAACGGAGCTCTAAACTAGCATTTTGTGTATATATTAACAATAAAAACGCATATGTCCGTGATACTTTTCATCTCATTAGGTTTTAACCAAAATTGCCTTCGAAAATGAATATTTTAAAACAATACAAGACTTTTGCATCCATCTTGCATTATGTAATTCTCCTGGGACACGGAAGCTATTCCACGCGATGGAATATCTCCAAGAAAAATTATTATCAATGCTAAGTATTCCTTATAATCGTCTCGAGGCTGAAGTTCTTTCTGTAAGTTATGTTAGGTAAACATGAGAATATCATGAATATCGTCTTTAATAACTCTTTGATATGCGGTATTACAGTTCCTGGTTCAAATGCAGCAGAGTCGATTCCAGACCTTAGGTCTTGAAACCGTTTGAAAAGAGATACATTATGACCTGTAGTTGTTGGCATTTTGATTTCCGAAATACTACTTAGAATAATTTCGTACATATGATGTCTGCAAGATAGATGTATTAATTTTCTTTTCAGCATCTCCTCTAATAAAATGCTGGTCCCATTCTTATGTCCTAAATTTACTGGTATCGTATCGCAGCAAATCGCTTTTACTGTTTCTGTTAGACCCAACTCCTGCAGTGTTTCATATACGGTGGTAGCCAATCCCTTCCCAGTTGTGTCTTGTAATTTATTGGATCTTAAGAATTTTTTCCATATCTCAGCTGGTAATGACAATGGGGAGTCTTTCAATCATATCTTTATTTGTAACAACAATGCGCAAATGTTTTCGGTCCCAGTGAATAACAGCAGCTTTTAAGTCGGAGTCATCAAAATGTTTCCTAACAATCATCGTTCTGCTCTGACAAAAATTCTTTCGTATGAAACCTATCGATCTTTTGTAATGAATAAATCATTCATTTTATATCATGTCCCATTGCCTCAGCAATGACTGTCAAAAGATGTACTGCGTCCCTATCCTATCACTGACACAACATTTTGCCAATACTGCTGCAACTTTTTCGGTGACTATATTAAGACGACTACGCTATAACAACCTTTTTCGGCTGAGAAGGTTCAGGTTCTCGTTGTAAATCAGAATTTTCTAAATTATCTTCTTTCTGCAAACTTGATAAATCCTAAGGAATGTCTAAGTTCGTGGGAACCATTTCGTAATCTGATGAGCTACTATCAGATAATTCCATTTGGTGAACTTCCACTGCAAAGGATAAATACGAATAAATAAATAATCATGCATATCTAAAATGTATATTACATTACTTGCTGAGCCCTTCCATTACAAACAACATTGTAAAACATATTAAATAATGATCCAACCACCAAAAAAATTACATAAAAAAATATACGAAAGTATCATAGTAACAATATTTTAAATATCTTTCCACATTTTTGCAATACTTTCAAAATGTAACTAAAAATTAATTTAGCAATTTTGGCTGCATGGATGTATGAATTGTATGATTTATTAGAATTAAGAAACTATTATTTATAAAAAATTAAAGGATCATGTCTGTTATCCGCCTCCACCTCCACATACATATTGATTGCATGGATCCGAACACATTTCCTAAAAATCAAAAAAATGTAATTAAAATTTTAAAAAAAACTTAATATAAAAGGAAAAAGAAATTGATATTTTTTGGGGGGGCTTCACACCTAAGCTAACAAAAATTACGACAATTCATTTAAGCTTAAATTTGATTTATGTATCTAAAGTTTGCAATTACAAATGTAGACGCCATGTATACTTTCTTTTAATCTAAACAAATACCATAGAGTGGGATACATGATGCCCCGGTTGCATTGCAGACCGCACGCGGGCTACCGTGTACTCCCAGCAAAACCATTGCCTAAACTTAATATAATTCTTCTTTTTTCTGTGTTTTATTTTACATAAAAAAACGTAAAAAATACAAATTTCTCAAAATATTTAATCATTACTTTTAACTTCCGCTTGCTAGCACACTAACGCTCTAGACTTAACCTACTTTTATGGTGTATAATTATTTCACTTTGCATTGTTTAAAAAAAAAAACATGCTTCTGGCACCTGCGCTCTAATGTCATGTTGTTCGAAAACGTAAGTTATGAAAAAAAAATTGACTTAAGCTTAATTGGAGGCTGATAATAGACATGAGCCCAATTAAGCACATTATTACTTACTTGTTTCCTTCATAATGGAGGCGTGTTTTTCTTTCCTTGCAATAAATTGCTACATTCGTTTTTCAGCTCTTTCTTCTTGCTGACTTAGCTTTTCATCGATGCTGAACATAAAACCTGAACGACCTCTTTCTTCCGTTGGTTCAATAAAATTTGCTTGTCTTCTTCCAATTTTGCTAAATGCTGGGCATTTGCATGCGCTACGTCGAATACATCATCAAAATTATATGTAAACAAGTATTACGTTACGCGTTACCTTTCTGAGTCTGTGAAGTTCTTTTACAACTTTTGTGGAGCCTTTTCCATTCATCATAGAGTGCTTCTAGTTTCTCAACACAATGGTAATCCTGTCTTGTTGGAATTCGAGCCTTGTTCCAGAAAATAATGGCCTCATTTATTGTTCGCTCTGTACTTTCTCGTAAATTCATCTTAACTTTCTTCATATTAAAAAAAAGCAGTACTTTCAGAACTTGATGAACCGATGGCAATTAACTTACTACAATTTGGAGAGCGCAATTTTCAATCAGATATACATTTGTATCTTTGCGTTAAAACTACGTTTTAAATTGACATTTTACAATTACTACAAGCAAATCATATCTGAAAATGAACAAAGAAAAGATTGATTACAGTACAGATTGTAGATACTTAGTTGGATGAATGAATAATAAAGGTGATTTGATATTTGATTACCTCATGCGAGCTCCATGAAATTTATATTCAATGCTGACATAAAAAACTTATGAGGAGTCCTTCATAAACTCATCAAAAAGGCATCCATTTATGGAGGAAGAGGAGCAAATTCTGCGTTCAGGTCGAAAAGCACTCACGCCGAAATTATAGTATGTATAGAGATGAAGAAGAATATAGAGAATATAGTAGATAGAGATAGGAGATATATATATAATTATATAGATAATAACTAAAAATATCTTCATTTATTATAAATTACCCTAAGCTAAGTATATAATCTCAATTAAAATCAAAATCAACCATCC
>JABUQX010070440.1:60000-64547 GCA_015478945.1 Trachelipus rathkii | reverse complement strand
GTATATATATATATCATATATAAAAAAGAAGGTTGGAAAGATAGGTTGCAGGATAGCACCATGTATCTTATAGGCACCGGCACCTGACCGCACCGGCACCAGCTGCTTCAGCAGCACCGCCACCGCACGCGCACCACGAGTAACTTTGTCGAACTTGAGCGCAACCGCACGCCAGAACCAGGCGCGATGCGCACCCCGCGCAACCTGCACTCGCACCTCTTACTATAGCCACTGTGACAGTACAAACTGTAAAGGGCAATTAAGGAAATTAAGAAGGAATTAACAAAGAATTCGATATCATTTTATCACTATCGCTCACCCCCCTCTACTCCCTCCGGAAATTATTCCCCATATATATATATATAATATATTAATATATATACTACTATAGATAGATATAAATTCATTAACTTATATTTAATAAGTATTAATGACTATATATATATATTATATATATATATAACTACTATCTTCATATAATAGATATTATATATATATATACTATATATTTAATATAAGTACATATTATATAATCACAACTGCAGCGATATATATCACCTTATAATATTATATATATAATTTATACTCATACCTATATATATAATTATATATATTATATATACATATATATTATAGTATACTCATTATTAATATGATATATAGTATTATAAACGTAATACTAGTTCTTGAGATATAAACTCGTCGCTATTCTGCAATTTTACCATATATATACTATATATATACTATGACTATTATCATATATATATATTATACTATTAGTACTATATTATATCCTTATATAATATACATTATATATTTATCTATATTTAATATTATATAGTATATCATATACATACTATATATATACTAAAATACTAATCATAATAGTATCCTGTTAGATATTTGTAGATGACTAAAACTGCACCAAAAATGACAAGAACTCACACAATTGATGAACAAGGTGGCACCGTGAAAAATTCACGCATGGATTGTTGCGATCTCAAGATAAATTTATAAAAGCATTCGTTTTCTTTAAAGAATTTGTTAAAGCTCTAGAGGAGGTTGAATGGATCAAGATATTAAACTTTCATCAAGAACTCAGATCCTTTGAAATCTCACTGTAGATAAAAAAGCAACTTTGTTATAAGTGTATTTATTATTTCATCTCTTCTTTCAGAAGAACATCAAGTGTAATTGTATCCTGTAATGGTATACTTATATATACCCAATTTTTGCGCACCCCTTCGAAGAAGAGGTGCGCCAGACGGTTGCGTAGCAACCGTCGTACGTTTCCCCCATTAGGTTTTGGCCCCCCTTTGACCCCCCTTTAGGGGGCTTAGCCCCCCTTTTTGATGTTATTGCCTTGAATATTTCGGGCCCTTTGATACCCGTAAGTCGAAGGCCCGCAAATTTGACCTTCTCATAAAGGTTTCGTGAGGCATTAAGTGGATTAAATCGAAGTTCGTGTACTACCCTGCTCGCATGTTGTCAAACCTGTTGTTACGGGAACTGTCACTAACATGAGGTTATGTAGGTACCTGTCCTGTATATATCTGCCCTAACTTAAGAGATTCATTCTTATTCTCCATCCCCGCATTCGACACACCCGCTCATACCATCCCGTACCAAACACAATACACATCGACTACGACTATATACATACACACATCGCCACACAAATTATAACTAGGCTACTTGTACACACACGCATACCCCGGCTAAGGGCAATACTTATACACACACATCAGACAACATACAGCCCATACCTAGACACACTACACCCCGCCCCTAGATACAAACACCCACCCTATCAACCCCGCCATAGATACATAAACACCCACCTAGATACACTTCACCCCACCCGCTAGGCTGCCAACACCTACACCTAGCACAGACACACACACCACTAATGACACTTATAACACACACTATACCCACCCACTAGAACGAACTTACACCCTACCCATTAGACACTTGACACTCACCAACATAAGACTACTTACACGCACCCAAATAGACACTAATACACATCACACACTCACACACACACACACACTCGATAATATCTTAAATTTTTTGGGGAGACCACCCTATTTGAGAAAATATCTTGATGAAAATGACTTAATTTAATGCCTCAGCTTTGATCGCCTCAAAGTTGGATGCCTCACCGACTATTGAGTGCCTTTCACAACTTTTGATGCCTCAACTGTTAGCCTCAAAGGCTTTTGGGATGGCCTTGCGCTTTTAATGCCTTACAGCTTTGATGCTCAACTCTTTGATTGGCTCAACTTTGAAGGCTTTCTCAACTTTGATGGCACCTTTGTTTGATGGCTCAAGCATTATTTGATGGTTCCAACTTTGACGGTTTCCAATTTTGACGCGTCAACTTTCGACGGTTCCAACCCTTGTAACGTTCAACTTTGATTGTCTCCCGAATCCCCGTTAACGATGCGTCTATGAGTGTTCTGATTAGGTGGCTCTATGAGTATTCTATGAGCTGCCAGGTTCAGTGCCATTTGGTGGCCAATGAGTTCCACATCGTCCAAGTTGCAGTGGCACCACAGTGACAACTGAAAGACGTGCCACTTTGTTTCACAGCCTTTTCATAGCTCCTATCAGCCTAGGAATAGCCCCTAATATTTGGTGCTCACCCCAGTTATAAGGTAATGAGGATCGATTGGTGCATATAATTACAAGTTGCTAGACTGACTTAGTCACCTACTATAGAGTTAGCCTTGATCTTACAACATGTCTAGCACGCACCAGGAATATATATGCTAAAAGAGTTACCACATTCCGGAGCACTGAACGCAAACGTTGAAATCGAGGCCCGCATGCTTGAGTGCCTCCGTCACCGTCGGAACCGACGAGCAGTGCCCAGCACGCCGCAATTTAATTATCCGTGTAACTACCGAACCCCTGCGTGCGCTCCGGGCAGGACGCCAACTATTCCGCGTAACATCGGCCGCCGTGGCGGCCGCAGGCGACAATATATACCGCGTCATACCAGCAAAAAAAATTCACACATCGTCACGCGAAACGACTAAATACTGATATCAATGGTAACCTATTTCAAAGAACTTCCTATATTCCAAATGAGCACTATGAGTCATCCACTCTTTACATCTCAATACTATATAACCATGTTTTTATTACCATATCAACTTACAGACCATTTAAAGCAGTAACACAGTAATGTCAAATAGCTCAATAGCCTTCGAAAAACGGATTAGTAATCTTTGTTAAAACTTATACCTGTCCTTACTAGCGTCCTTTCTATAACATTAAACAGTCAATAGCTATTTTAATTAAAAATATATATGTTTTCATAACTCATATATTTTTCCTATTTTTGTATTACATATTCTATTCGTATTCTATACAATTTTGAAACAATAGTAATGTAAGAAGACAGAAACGACACACAGAGTGTCTGTTATATAAACATTTTTTACTTTAATAAAATGCACGTACACTTTAATTAAAAACATAATATACTGCTACAGGACCTTAAACACAGTTAAAACAGTAAATCTATAGCGCTGTTGCTTAGCAACAAAGGTTCGTAAGGGATTAGTACGGATTATCTTGAGCTTAATATCTTGCTTCTACTTCTTTCCTGCTTTACTGCTTGCATGCACTTAAGCAGTCATCATATTTATTCATATATATATATTAAAGTTGAGATTGATTCTCATTTAATAAAATTGTAATGTAAAACATACCCAAACACAGATGAGTGATCCATGTTTCAGCATAAGGAACACAGGTTCCTAATTATAATAACAATTGTACCAGGAAAATTTTAATTACAAAATGAACACCACATATACTTCTACGACCAATAACTAAAGGCAGAATAAAACAGCTAAACCAAATAGCGCGATGCTTAGCAACAAAGGGATTAGTATAACTTTCGTCTCTTACCTGACTTTTACCTGTTTACTGCTTTTACTGACTCTTCACTGCACTTAAGCGTTCAATAATATTATTAACATTATGTTTTCTCTTTAATATTTTCTTATTTTGTTATTAATACTTTTATTTATAAATTGTCAATGTACAAGAATAAAAAAACAACCAGAAAGTCGTCTGCTTTCATATAAACACGTTTTATTCTTTACTAAAATGCACGAGAATATTCTATGAAGAAACATAACACATTTATACAACATGTATAATGAATCCATATCACAAGTTGAACAGAAGAGGGAATACGAAGTAGGATTATGTAAAATGGATATTAGATACAGACATAGAAAATTTTCCTCACAATCTAGTTCTTGGGATGATATCGGCTGTGTAATAAGTGTAGAATGTCGCTTGCTAAGACGTATATTAACAGGTGAAAAGGATTACTCGTGCATCTGCGTAGGTCATACGATTGGGCTACAAAGAATACTTCTTTAAAGAAACCTTTGTTCTACCGATCGGCGCTTCATTTCTGAGAAATCGTGTACCTGCATCATTATTATAGCTCCAATTAAACGATCTCCTATTAACGATCACATAGATAGTCAACATTTACATCGTGTATAGGACTTGCA
>JABUQX010070440.1:50000-52500 GCA_015478945.1 Trachelipus rathkii | reverse complement strand
TTCAACCCAGGCAAAAAAAAAGTGCTCTAAATGAAAACATTTAGCTAATACATCCTAATTATATACTTAAAAAGTAAATAAATAGGAGAGAAACATTAAAAACTCTCTTTGAAAAAGTTGTTAACAGTAATATACGATAATAATTAAAAACTAATAACTTTTAATCATAATTTCTTTGAGCTTAAAAATTGCTATGAAGATGTTAAATAAAGCAAATATAATTTTTTAGGGATTAGTTTCAAAGTTATATTTAGAGAGGGAGGAACTCCTCAAACAGTTTATTTTCCCAAACTTTTAATATATTACAAATTAACCGTACACATTTATTATTATTTCTTCATAATAAATTAGTGATTGAGCGGCATTGTGTTAATAGAACGATATTTCCCCCCCCAAATATATATATATATATATATATATATATATATATATATATATATATATATATATATATATATATATATATATATATATATATATATATATATATATATATATATATATATATATATATATATATATTAGAGTGGGCAAAAATCAGAGCCAAATTAAAGGTCGACATGCTCCGATACTCGGCGCTTGAAATTGGGCAAATCAAAAGACGTTTTTGTGTTCCAAAATTTACCAGTAGAGTACGTTTAAGATTGAGCATAGCAGTTAAATCTTGGTAAGACAGTTAGACAGAGAAATGATGAGGCTGTAAATGACAAGCCTCACGAGCTCTCCTCAAAGGAGGAGGTATACGACTGTTAAATTTAGAAGGGTAGTGTCCATTGTAATAACAATAGTGAAAGGACAGTGATACGACTGTTCGATTGATAGAAAGATTGGAGAGAATTAATGAGAGTAGGAGAGCTGACAAGTTTGGAGAGAATTAGTGAGAGTAGGAGAGTTAACAGGTTTGGAGAGAAACAGTGAGAGTAGGAGAGTCAACAAGTTTGGAGATAATTATTGAGAGTAGGAGAGTTAACAAGTATGGGGAGAATTAGTGAGAATAGGAGAGCTAGCAAGTTTGGAGAGAATTAATGAAAGTAGGAGAGTTAACAAGTCGACAAGCCCGAGACTACACCTTATCAAGGAGAGTAGTATGGGTGGCGCCACACTAGATATGCTATGCGTACCTCATGCAAGAGCGAACAAACAAGGCCCATATACTGAGGCGGCAACTGAGGTGGTGAGAGGAAGTTCCAAATTCTCCTCAGAACACCCAATTACTTAGAAGCTTGTTAGAAGGAAGATAATGCGATCCTTATAAGAAAGATCACGAGAAAAGCAAATACCAAGAATATAAAGAACTGAAGAAGATTAGAGTTTTGTGTTTTCAAAGAAGATATTATAGTTGAGCGGAAAATTATGTCAAGTAGATAGATGAAGAAGGTGAGTTTTCGAGGCATTGAAAACAACCATGTTTTCTTTAATCCAATAAGATGTACGAGAAAGATCAAAAGTTTGTTGCTTCAGGACCAGTCTTCTAGCTGTTGAATGGGTCGTCTTTCCAAATGGAAGGAGTAATGAAGAGTGTTGTCATCTGCCTAAGGGTAGATGTAAGTAACATACAAATCTTTATTGCAAAATAGAAAAAGAGTTGGGGATAGAACACCACTATTAATAGATTTAAAGAAAAAATGGTGTCTACATACAACCTCATTCATTGAACGACCGGAAAGGAAATCAGAGTGAAGATCATAGAGAGAAGGACAGATACCGAAAGAGATCATCGAAGGCTTGCGGCATGTCTAGCGCCAGCAACAAAAGATTCACCGAATTGCGGATACGCTGATGATCAAATTTCGGAGAGAAAGGAAAGAGGATCATCAGATGAGCGCTCCTTACATAAGCCATTAATAATTAATTATTAACTAATTAATTAATTAATTAATTAATTAATTAATTAATTAATTAATTAATTAATTAATTAATTAATTAATTAATTAATTAATTAATTAAGAATTAATAAGCTATTAATCAAAGATAAGATTAGAAAATTTTAGACCTCTCTAAATCTTTCTGTTAAGGATATATTCGAAAGCTTGAAAAAACAGGTTAAAGGGATAGGACGATGTTGGATGGTTGACTGAGATCCTCCTGGGATCCTCTCTTCAGCACAGGCAGAGTGTGTGCACACTTCCAGCAGGAGGGAAAGGGTTGGAGTTGATAGGCAGTGATGAAACGGTTTTCCAAGCCAAGGTGCAAGATCAGCACAAGTTTTGAGGATCACAGGATGGATGCCTTCAGGACCGCCAGTGTTAGTTGAATGTTAAGTTAAGTTAAGTTAAGTTAAGTTAAGTTAAGTTAAGTTAAGTTAAGTTAAGTTAAGTTAAGTTAAGTTAAGTTAAGTTAAGTTAAGTTAAGTTAAGTTAGGTTAGGTTAGGTTAGGTTATGTTAGGTTAAGTTAAGTTGTTAAGTTAAGTTGTTAAGTTAAGTTAAATTAAGTTAAGTTAACTTAAGTTAAGTGTTAAGCTCAGAGAGATCAGAAATAACATCTAGAGTGAAATTAGAG
>JABUQX010070440.1:40000-42500 GCA_015478945.1 Trachelipus rathkii | reverse complement strand
TATATATATATATATATATATGTATATATATATATATATATATATATATATATATATATATATATATATATATATATATACTATATATATATATAGATATTTATATACTAAATATAGATATATATATATATATATATATATATATATATATATATATATATATATATATATATATATAAATTTTTACATTTATATTTAAAGATTTTTATTTATATATATATATATATATATATATATATATATATATATATATATATATATATATATATATATATATATATATATATATATATATATATATATATATATATATATATATACTATATATATATATATATATATATATATATATATGAGTAAAAGTTCATACCTCATGGGCAGTGCCCTATTCAAGGAGGGGAACCACTCTATGTAATTGGTACGTAGTATCCGGTAAACGGATTGAACCCGGGCCCTGTGCCTTACCACTCAATCGTTCTACCAAATGTGCCTTGCTTTACATTAGGAATTTTGTCTCTAATTATTTTAGGACTTTGTTAATCATACGAACTCATACCAGGAAATGTCTATGTGGGACTCCACCACTTTACTCCCGACCCGTGAGTGGAAGAAAAATTATATATATATATATATATATATATATATATATATATATATATAGATCGGTAGAGCGACATATATATATATATAACTATATATATATATATATTTATATATATATATATATATATATATATATATATATATATATATATATATATATATATATATATATTTATATATATATTTATATATAGAGAGATATAGATATATATCGCTATCGTGGCCTAATCGGTAGAGCGACAGAGTCGCATATCAAGGGCCCGTGTTCGATCTCATATATATATATATATATATATATATATATATATATATATATATATATATATATATATTTATATATATATATATATATATATATATATATATATATATATATATATATATATATATATATATATATATATATATATAACTATATATATATATATATATATATATATATATATATATATATATATATATATATATATATATATATATATATATATATATATATATATATATTATTCGTAGCCGGGTGTGTGTTAAGTATGTTATGTTCATAGTTTATCTTTACTGAGGATAAAACTTTGTTATGTTTGCAATTATTCGTTGGGGATTATGATAATTAGGTAAGGTTATGATAAATTTGTTAAATATTACTATGTTAATGTAAAAAACTTTGTTACGTTAGCATATATTCTTTGGTCAGTATGATAATTAGGCACGGTTATGATAAATCTTTTGTTAAATATTACCATGTTAATGTAAAATTAACGTTGATATGTTAGAGAAATGCTTGAAAAAAGTGTGAATAGGTTACGTTTTGTCTGCTATGTTAGTTACTTTACTGTTGTTAAGTATGGAACTTTGTTAATGTTGGCAGTTTATTCGTGCGTAGGGTATGTTAGGTCTGTCGTTGTACATTATATTCTTAGTTCAGGTTATGCTATGTCAGCTTTATTAATGGGAAAACTTTGTTACGTTAGCATATATTTGTTGGTCAGTATATAAAGAACTTATTTTTATGTAATGTTTATCCAAAATGATACTTGAAGTGTGACTTGAATCAATAGATCAATAGATCAATAGATCAATAAATCATGAATGGGTGGGAGGGGTGGGGTGGGGTGGTTGGTTTGATTTACTGATTTACTGCTTTATGGTGTGTTAAACGCAAATTTTTTAAGTTATAAACATAAAAAGAATAAAAAATTTAGTAAAAACGTTTTATTTTTAAACAAATAAAATAAAAATAAATAAAAGTTTTGTGTTATGTTACACAAAATATGATTTGGATCAATAGATCATGGATGAGTGGGTGTGGTGGGGTGGGGTGGGTGGTTTGATTTACTGATTTACTACTTTAGGGTTTTGTAAAACGCCAATTTTTTAAGTTATAAACATAAAAAGAATAAAAACTTTAGTAAAAATATCTATTTTTTAAACAAATAAAATAAAAATAAATAAAAGTTTGTGTTATGTTATACAAAATATGATTTGAATCAATAAATCAATAGATCATGGATGGGTGGGTGGGGTTGTGTTTGTGGTTTGATTTACTGATTTACTGCTTTAGGGTCTGTAAAACGCAAATTTTTGACGTTATAAACATAAAAAGAGTAAAAATTTTAGTAAAAAACAAAATGTTTTAAACAAGTAAAACAAAAATAAATAAAAATTTGAAAAAATAAATATATTTTTTTTAAAATAAATAATTAAATTTAAAAAATAATCAATATTTGAAAATAAGACCTTGAGTCAACTCACGCTCCGTGCTCTTCCTCTAGTCCTATTTATCCTTCCTCTTCTGTGTGGTCTCCAAATTTCATCCTTCTACTCCAATTTCCAAGGTTTTGGGGCTCAGCCCCAGAGGGGTCCCCAGACACCCTTTACGAACTTGAAACTATCTTATTCG
>JABUQX010070440.1:27500-32500 GCA_015478945.1 Trachelipus rathkii | reverse complement strand
TTCTGTATATCTGTCTCCTAACTGAACCGACTGTCCAAATTAGAACACGTTCTATCTTTTTCACCATTCTGTCAAATCTAATTCTTGGTGATTTTAGCGTTCACCACCGCCAACACTTTTCCTCTAAAGTTTGATAAAGATCAAGTTTGGTGAAGTTGGCTACCACTTTTCTATCTAGAATGATCTCGAGCAGTTGGTGCAGCTCCTTACTCGAATCCTTGATCGTCTTCGAGATGAACCCAACGTCTTAGACCTTTTCCTAACCTCTAATCCTTTTCCTTATTCTGCTAAATTCTTTCCTCCTCCTCCTCCTCCTCCTCCTCCTCCTCCTCCTCCTCCTCCTCCTCTGGGTTTCGTCGATCACCTTCCTATCTCAGTGTCCTGTTCTATCTCTTCAAGTCTTCGTCAGGAAAGACTCTTCATACTGCAAGGAAACGTTTTTGACACTTCGGTACTGCTAACTGGTATTACCTGCAGTCGTGCTTCTTCGATTTTCCTTGGAATGACTAATGATTCCATGGGAGGAGCCTCTTGGAGTGTGCTAAGCTCATTACCGAGGCGATTCTCTCTGTCATGGAGGAGTCCATTCTTTATTCTTTCCCTTCAACTAAACCTAACAAACCTTGATTTAACTCTGCTTGTTCTCGTGATATTGGCCACAGGGACGCTTCCTTCAGGGATTCCCTTCGTCTTCAATCTTCAGAAATTCACGCAACTTATATTTTATCCCCAAATCGGTTAAAAAAAAAATCTTTCCCAGTAGAAAATGCAATAATCTTCATAGTTCCTCTTCCTCACGTCGTATCTGTCATTTTGTAAAAACTATTAACTTTAACTTTCCTTTTTTCCTTTTTCCTTTCTCTAGTACCTTCCGACGGCACTACTGTCATTTTACCTTCCTCTGGAGCTTAACTCTTCACTCAAATATTTGCTTCTAATTTCACCCTTAAACGATTCCTGAATATTCATCCTTCTCCATTTCCCTCCAACTCTTTATGCTTAATTTCTTTTAAATTTCTTCTAAATTTCTAAATTTCTTCTAAATTTCCCCTAAAGATGTTATTTCTGTCTCTCTCTCTCTATGAGCTTAAGACTAAGAAGGCAAGGCTTAAGGTCCTTCCAAACTTGTGCTTCCGAGTCTGCATGTACCATGCCTTGGTAAACTATTTCATCTCCGTCTTTCTACTTCGATCCCCATTTTCTCCTGGAGATGGAACTCACTCAGTCTGTGTCGAAAAAAGGGGACGCCTCTCAACCCTCCAAACTATCGTCCTCCAGCTTTAACTTCTTCTGTTCTTTACAAGGTTATCGATTCTATGTTTAACAGGAAGACTTGAAAATACTCTGATTGCCAGTATGAATTTCGTAAGAAGAGCTCTACTGGGGATCTTCTCTCTCTCTCTCTCTCTCTCTCTCTCTCTCTCTCTCTCTCTCTCTCTCTCTCTCTCTCTCTCTCTCTCTCTCTCTCTCTCTCTCTCTCTGATTTCCTTTCCAGTACTTCTATAGCAGTTATTGACTGTTGTTGACGCCCACCGTTCATCCTTTAAATCTATAAATAATGGTGGTGTTCCTCAGGGTTCTCTATTATCTCTAACTCGTTCTACTTTTCATTAATGATCTTTTCTCTGTTTACTTCATCACATATCTACTATGCCAACGACTCCACCCTTCATTTTAATACACGCCCCTCCCAACAACAATTACCTCACCCTTGAAGGGCGACCTTGGAGCAACTAACCTCTGATCTTTCTCGAATTTCTAATTGGGGTGCTGAGAACAAGGTTGTTTTACTCGACATAATCTTCCCCACAACTTCCACACATCTTCTTCGAAATCACAAGACTCAAACCTACGTCTGTCCTTAATATTCTTTGTGTTTCTTTTTCTTGTTATCTTAATTAGAAGGATCATTATTTCTCTCTCTCTCTCTCTCTCTCTCTCTCTCTCTCTCTCTCTCTCTCTCTCTCTCTCTCTCTCTCTCTCTCTCTATTACAACTGATACTGCTCTTCTGAACTCTTCGATCGCATACGTCCTCCATTGAGAAGATTACGTGCGACACGACTTTCTCTATACTCATCCCTTTTCTATACAATCTTCTGCCCACAGACTTAACCGATATGCTCAATCTAACATGTACTCCACTGGTAAAGGCTGGAACACACTCCCTTTATCTTTCAAACGCAGCATATCACGGGGCATGTGGGCCTTTAAATTGTATCTCTCTAAGGAACTCTTCCCAACTCTGGTGGAATTGGTTAGGCCTTTGGCCTTTGCCCACCATAGGATATTTTTTTTACAGTTGTCACCACTACTCACGGGCAGAGCCCTATTCAGGGAGGGGGTGTTGTACGCCTCAGAAGTTCACCAACTAACGTAAATTACGCAGACGAGCACAGACGCAGGCTTTGAAGTGAGGGAGATTAAATTCAGCAGGAAACACAGAAGATGGAAGAGAATTCCACAGAACAGAGGTGGCAGGAAAGAAGAAAGTACTGGAGTTACCAATATCAACACAAACTCATGGTGCGTTGCGCTTATGTGCTACTAGGGTGAGGCAGTAAAGGGTGGGGTGGTACGCAGTGATAGGTTCTGAAACTTTGCCAGTGGGTACTCTTTAGAAAAGAGATATAGCACCAACATCGCGCCGCAAAGATAGAGGGGTCAAGTGAAGTGGAAAGTACAGAACAGTTTATAAGCCATATATACTGTATATATATATATATATATATATATATATATATATATATATATATATATATATATATATATATATATATATATATATAAAATTGTTAAACAATATATATATATATATATATATATATATATATATATATATATATATATATATATATATATATATATATATATATATATATATATATATATATATATATATATATATATATATATATATATATATATATATATATATATATATATATATATATATATAAAGGAGAACGAATCAACATAAAAATATATTTTCGCTTTGTGAATAAATATAGTTAAAAATAACTTATTTTTCACTTTCCTCTTTTTTGTAAATGATGTAAATATTTATGCTGGATTCAGACCAACGTTATGCTCAAGAGAGACTCACACGGGACTTAAAAGACGCTCACTGGGAATCAAGGGACGCTCACAGGGTGCTCAAATGATGCTCATACGAGACTATAGAGACGTTGTCAAGGTGTTTGCTTATACGAGAATAAAGAGAGGCGTTCCGCAGGATGCTCAAATGATGCTCATACGAGATAAATAGACACTCACAGGGGATTGCTTTCAAAAAGCAGCCATACGAGACTCATGAGACGCTCACAAAAGATATGGAATTTAGGATTAGCTCAGAGCCTTAGGATGCTTTAAAGATGCTTACACGATACTTAAAAAGCTTATAGGATGCTTAAATACTTACTCACACAACACTCAAAAGACCCTCAAAGCTAGAAAATAATATTGTTGACTGAATCTTGATTTAAAACTGAAAATAATAGTATGGATTCTCTTTGCTAGCGATTCTTTGTTTAAGCTAGATCATAGTAATAAATTTTAACTGAATTATATTTAAAGCCAAATTATAACCTTTTAGTAAGGAAATCTCAATTTTAAAGCTAGAATATGACCTTTTGTTTACTGAATCTTGAATTTAAAATAGAAGACATTGGTTTATTAACTGAATTTTGAAATTAAAGCTAGAACATAATGTTTTCCTTTAATGTTGATTTCAATCACGAATTTAAAGAAAGCTAGAACATAATGCTTTATTTCTTTAATCTTGATTTTATAACTAGAACATGATAGCTTTAAATCCCTACCATAATAGCTTTAAGCGTAAGAATATGCTAGACTTCCAGTTGAATCCCCGCCATATAGAAATGGGAATCAAAGCTCCCTAATCATGAAATTAAATAGATTTTTATATTCTATAATACTTGAATCACTAATTTAAAGATAGAATATTATAGCCTATTATTACTTGAAATCCGAGAAGGATAAAAATCAGAGTAAAACTTTGAGAGAGAGAGAGAGAGAGAGAGAGAGAGAGAGAGAGAGAGAGAGAGAGAGAGAGAGAACATTTTAACAAAAGTAAATAAATAAATAAATAAATAATAAAAGGAAAAATTAATTATGGAAAAGAATATAAAAATAAAATATTAAAAAAGGAATAAAATTTGCAATACGTTCATTGCTCGTTCATAATAATAATAATAATAATAATAATAATAATAATAATAATAATAATAATAATAATAATAATAATAATAATAATAATAATAATAATAATAATAATAATAATAATAATAATAATAATAACAATAATAATAATAATAATAATAATAATAATAATAATAATAATAATAATAATAATAATAACAATAACAATAACAATAATAAAAATAATAATAATAATAATAATAATAATAATAATAATAATAATAATAATAATAATAATATAAACTTTTAATTTTAGTGTCATTTTGTATTAAACTTTTCAATATTTTTATAAATGTTGCCTCAAAAATCTTGAAGAGCAAAAATATTGTTGATATTTTCCACAAAATATCGGTCAAATTTCTTAAGAGAAAACGAAAAAGTTTGGAAAAGTTTTGAAACATTTTGAAATTTAAACTTTTTATTAAGTAAACCTCAACAAAACTTTTAGATGCATTTTTTAGTGGTCTCATAATCCACTATATATATATATATATATATATATATATATATATATATATATATATATATATATATATATATATATATATATATATATATATATATATATATATATATATATATATATATATATATATATATTTATAACAATATATATATATATATATAAGATTTTTATATATATATATATATATATATATATATATATATATATATATATATATATATATATATATATACTACTCGTCAAAATTAACGCACCAATGTTTAAAATTATGCTCTTTAATGCTTTATATTTTACCCATTAATGCATTGGTCATTA
>JABUQX010070440.1:5000-17500 GCA_015478945.1 Trachelipus rathkii | reverse complement strand
TAATATGGGTGTCTACCCCTAGGTAATAAGGTATGAGGAATCTATATTACAAGCTGCTAGGATGCTTCCTACTATGAGTTAGTCTTTTTCTATCACTTATAGCCTATATATATTACTTGCACACACACACACACACACACACACACCTACACACATACACTATGTCACTTATACACACATACACTATGACACTTATACACATTCACTATGACACTTATAAGCACTTACACTCTCCATAGCACTTTACACTTACATCACCATAGACACTCTACATACATACCTATGACACTTATAGCGCTAATTAGCTGTAGACACACACCCAGCCCATATACACGCTTACACTTTCACACACACACACAGATACACTTACACTTACACTCACACACTGAGGCTTTGAGTGCCCCTCAACTTTGATGTGTTCTCAAGGTTCTTGATGTCTTCACATTGATGC
Source organism: Trachelipus rathkii (assembly GCA_015478945.1). NCBI lineage: Eukaryota > Metazoa > Arthropoda > Malacostraca > Isopoda > Trachelipodidae > Trachelipus > Trachelipus rathkii. The sequence goes on along the minus strand of JABUQX010070440.1, from coordinate 17,049 downwards.
CTCAGCATTGATGCCTCAGTGATGCCCTCAACTTGATTGATGCCTGGCATGATGCATTTCTAACCTTTCTTTCTAGCCTTTCATCCATCAGGTGAAATTGAGCTGACATGATACTTCCCTTCTTCTGTCCCTGGTAGGGAGCCTGCCACCCTGCTCTGCTGCTATGTGTGCCCTGCACATTTCCAGCAGTATCTGCTCGCCGTGTGCCAATATACCCGCAAGGAATTTGCAGATATCCTTTATTCAGTCACATTTTTTAACATTTCCAATTTTTTTTATATTTTTTACTTAATACTTTTTTACTTATACTTTAAAAATTAGTATGAAGAAGAAAGCCAGTCCGATTTAAGGACCTTTTTTTATTTTTACTACAACGAAATTTATTAAAAACATATTAGACTAAAGCAGCAAACAGTAAATCAATAAAGGTGTTACATAGCAACAAGGGATTACTATAATTTTTTTAACAAATCTTATTGTTTTAAGTCATTTGTTTTACTGTTTTTGTTTTAAATAATACAAAAAAAAGGTTTTAACTCATATGTTTTACTGCTTTAACTCATATATTTATTAACATTACATGCTATAGCAGTAAATCAGTAAATCAATAGAGGTGTTACAACACCAAGGTGGGATTAGTATGCTTTTGTTTTACTGCTTTACTGTTTCAATCTCATATGTTTTACTGTTTACTGCTTTAACCTATATATGTTTTACTGTTTCTTTAACTTATATGTTTTACTGCTTTTACTCATATTTACAATATTAAGAGTGTTTTAAAGTAAAAATAGCAACAGAGGGAATAGTAAGGTTTTGTTTTACTGCTTTACTGCTTTAACTCATATGTTTTACTGCTTTACTGCTTTAACTCATATGTTTTACTGCTTTAACTCATATGTTTTACTGTTTTACTGCTTTAACTCATATGTTTTACTGCTTTAACTCATGCATATGTTTACTGCTTTAACTCATATTTATTAACATTATGTATTATTATTATGTTTTAATACTTTTTATTTTTATTCTTTATTTTATTTTTATTATTTTTCTTTTTTATATTATTTTATTTTTATTATTATTATTTTTATTTTTATTACTATTATTAATTGAATAAGATGAATAAATAACATTGTAAGAGGTTACGTTAAACACACACACTACACACACACACACACTTAATTATACACGTACACCTACACCATACATAGACATACACACACACTCGCCCATAGACCCACCCTGTTTAAACATATCAAATAAGTTCTTTTGTATGAACATAACGTATAATTTATTAAAACATTTTATGTTTTAATTAAATACGTACATTTATATTACTCATTCAATTATAACTAAAATTATTTCAAAGTTTCTCTTAAAACTTCTATAATAAATCAATCATTATCTTTGAACAAAGAATTTATTATTAACTGTTAATACTTTTTTTGTTTATAAATTTTATAACTATCGTTAAAACCTTTACTAAAATTTTATGAAATTTTATTAAAAACATATATTTTACGTACCTCCTGAAGGTAATAAACTATGTAAATTGCAAGGTAAGCCTCGACACTCCCCTCTACACCAAGCTATGCCACGTTTTGTTCTATTGACTTACCTTTACATCATCTTTAGCTATGTAATAAGTATAAAATAACAAAATAAGTTCTTCTCTGCTAACATAACATGTATTTTATTAAAATCATTCTAGTTTTTTATTTAAAAATAACAATTATTCACTTACATTTATATTATTCGCTCGATGTTAACTAAAAATATTTCAAAGTTTTTTAAATAATTCGGATTTTCTTTATTATTATTATTATTATTATCTATGTACATTGACAATCCATCACGAGAAAACACAACAACTCGCACTCCTTACAGATACGAAACTGACCTCTCTCTGTAAAATGTGTTGAAATAACTACTTTAGGCCTAAATTTAGGATAAGCCTTTTTGTACCCCGGGGCGATTTAGGCCTAATTCAGGTCAAAATATATTTCAAACTGACCTTTTTCTGTAAAATGTGGTGCAATAACTACGTTAGGCCTAAATTTAGGCCTAAATTTAGGATAAGCCTTTTTGTATCAGGGCTAATTTAAGCCTAATACCAGGTCAAAAGGTAATTCCAGTATAGACAAGAATCATTGTTATTATTATTTTTATAAATATATTTCAAACTGAAACATGCTGGATCGGTAAGATCCTTTAAGCAGGTAAGAAGGAAATGTTTTCCTTACTTGTGATTGGTCGGAGTAATCCTTATCTCTATATGACCTCGTATGTGATTGGTCGAGAATTATTTTATCGCTTTTTGGTTTTAAGGTATGTAAAAACATGTTTTTTCATATCCTGAGCCTTACCTGTGATTGGATGAAAATTAACTTTGTTCTTTAAACTTGTATTTGAGCAGGTGTGTTTTATTATCTTTTAGACCCAAACTCATTTTAAAATCATAGTCATTTTAGCTGTTAAGCGGTGTACAAGTTATCTGATTTGTATTAAAAGTGTTTTATTTTTACTAAGTGTATATCATATTTATAATAAATACTTACATTGAGGAATAATTATTAATTTCACTAGAATAGATAATAATTAACTCACTAGATTTATAGTAGATCACGTGAAGCAAAACGCAAGAGTGCCCGCAAGCGCGACCCGGTGCGGAACAGCCGCATGAACCCGCCGGCGTAATATTACTACGCGGTCGCGAAAATATTCGCTTTATGATATGCCGTTGTAAACTTTCATTACATCATTTTGTATTTTCAAATATACCGTTTCCTATATTATGAGTCGTCCATTTTATTTCTTACTTGAACATTTTTAATTTTATTTATTTAAAAACCATTTCACTGTGAAGTTTTAAACATTTAGTTTTAGAAAAAGAAATATTTGTTTTGTAGAAAACAGTTTATTTTATCCTTAAAGTTATAATTAATTCCTTGAGGGAAATAGAACAAATAGTCCGGATGTGACGCTGGCTATGTTCCTCTTTGTGGTATGCCTTTAAGATCTTATTACTTTAAGGCATGTAAAACAAGTTTTATATGCATTAAAGCTACACCTACATAGGACGTAGAGTTAATGTATAGAAGTTGTCCCATGCCCTCCCTTTTCAAGGTATGTCTTTACGGTTTTATTCTTCTCTATGTATAAGTTATGAAAAAGTTGTTTATTCTAAAATATTATTACATAATTACTATATTACTATATTAGTTAAATACACAATGTGCGTACATGCATAATAAACTTCCCCTCCTTGTACAAACCTTAATTTCTCTTTATGGACTTCCAGTATTGGTATCATATTATTATACTTCAAAATTACATCGAAGTATGTAAGTTCATACCTCTTCTATATCAGCTGTTGTATGCATTCGGTAACCATCGAGAATATCTCACTTGGTTTGTAATAAACACTGATATACCAGAATTTTAAATAAACTAATGCGTTTGAACATATGTTATAATATTCGTAAATATACCTTGATACAGTACACAAACTAATATTATACATACTGAATGGGACGGTGTCCAAAAGATATCATCCTCTAGGATGTATGCCCTACCACTTTGAAATACAACGCTCCATATTTTCGCGACCGCGTAGTAATATTACGCCGGCGGGTTCATGCGGCTGTTCCGCACCGGGTCGCGCTTGCGGGCGCTCTTGCGTTTTGCTTCACGTGATCTACTATAAATCTAGTGAGTTAATTATTATCTATTCTAGTGAAATTAATAATTATTCCTCAATGTAAGTATTTATTATAAATATGATATACACTTAGTAAAAATAAAACACTTTTAATACAAATCAGATAACTTGTGCACCGCTTAACAGCTAAAATGACTATGATTTTAAAATGAGTTTGGGTCTAAAAGATAATAAAACACACATCTGCTCAAATACAAGTTTAAAGAACAAAGTTAATTTTCATCCAATCACAGGTAAGGCTCAGGATATGAAAAACATGTTTTTACATACCTTAAAACCAAAAAGGCGATAAAATAATTCTCGACCAATCACATACGAGGTCATATAGAGATAAGGATTACTCCGTCCAATCACAAGTAAGGAAAACATTTCCTTCTTACCTGCTTAAAGGATCTTACCGATCCAGCATGTTTCAGCTTGAAATATATTTATAAAAATAATAATAATAACAATGATTCTTGTCTATACTGGAATTACCTTTTGACCTGGTATTAGGCTTAAATTAGCCCGGATACAAAAAGGCTTATCCTAAATTTAGGCCTAACGTAGTTATTGCACCACATTCATTTTACAGAATTATTTTTATTAATATATTTTGACCTGGAATTAGGCCTAAATCGCCCCGGGGTACAAAAAGGCTTATCCTAAATTTAGGCCTAAAGTAGTTATTTCAACACATTTTACAGAGAGAGGTCAGTTTCGTATCTGTAAGGAGTGCGGGTTGTTGTGTTTTCTCGTGATGGATTGTCAATGTACATAGATAATAATAATAATAATAATAATAAAGAAAATCCGAATTATTTAAAAAACTTTGAAATATTTTTAGTTAACATTGAGCGAATAATATAAATGTAAGTGAATAATTGTTATTTTTAAATAAAAACTAGAATGATTTTAATAAAATACATGTTATGTTAGCAGAGAAGAACTTATTTTGTTATTTTTATACTTATTACATGGCTAAAGATGATGTAAAGCAGTAAGTCAATAGAACAAAACGTGGCATAGCTTGGTGTAGAGGTGTGGATTTACTGATTTTACTGATTTATTGCTTTAAGGTACGTAAATATATGTTTTTAATAAATTTTAAAATTTTAGTAAAAATTATTTTAAAACTTGATAGTTATAAGATTCAGAGTAAATAAAAAAGCATGAATAGTAAATACAAATTCTTGTTCAAAGATAATGATTGATTTATTATAGAAGTTTTAAGAAACTTTGAAATAATTTAGTTATAATTGAATGAGTAATATAAATGTGCGTGTTTAATTAAAAACATAATATGTTTTAATAAATTATACGTTATGTGTTCATACAAAAGAACTTATTTGATATGTTTAAACAGGGTGGGTCTATGGGCGAGTGTGTGTGTATGTGTCTGTGTGTATGTGTAGGTGGTGTGTGTGTGTGTAAGTGTGTGTGTGTGTGTGTGTGTAAGTGTGTGTGTGTGTGTGCTAAATAATAATAACAATAGGCATGAAGTAAATAACACTAAGTATAATAATAATAAAAATAAAATAAAAATAAAATAAAAATAATAAAAATAAAATAAAAATAATAAAAATAATAATAAAATAAATAAAAAGTATTAAAACAAAAAAAACATAATGTTAATAAATATATGAGTTAAAGCAGTTAATATGAGTTAAAGCAGTAAACATATGAGTTAAAGCAGTAAAACAGTAAAACATATGAGTTAAAGCAGTAAAACATATGAGTTAAAGCAGTAAAGCAGTAAAACATATGAGTTAAAGCAGTAAAGCAGTAAAACAAAAGCATACTAACCCTTGTTGCTATGTAACATCTCTATTGATTTACTGATTTACTGCTTTAGGTATGTAAAAAACAAATATATGAGTTAAAGCAGTAAACATATGAGTTAAAGCAGTAAAATCAGTGAGTTAAAGCAGTAAAGCAGTAAACATATGAGTTAGCAGTAAAACAAAAGCATACCATCCCCTTGTTGCTATGTAACACCTCTATTGATTTACTGATTTACTGCTTTAAGGTATGTAATGTTAATAAATATATGAGTTAAAGCAGTAAAACATATGAGTTAAAGCAGTAAAACATATGAGTTAAAGCAGTAAAGCAGTAAAACATATGAGTTAAAGCAGTAAAGCAGTAAAACAAAAGCATACTAATCCCTTAGGTGTTAGGCAATACTGAGTTATTGATTTACTGCTTTAAGGTCTGTAAAGTATATGTTTTAATAAAATTTCATACAATTGTAGTAAAATAAAATGATTATATATCAGCCACTCTTTTTTTTCTTACATACAATTTTTAAAAATTTATAAATTAAAAAAGTATTAAGTAAAAATATAAAAGAATAAATAATGTTAATAAATATACGTTAAAGCAGTAAAGCAGAAAGCTAAAGCAGTATATTACAGGCTCGGGTGGCGCACGGCGGGCGGGTACGCGGAAATATTACTGTGCCTGCGGGCGCAATGCGGCGGAAACCTGCGGGTGCGGTGTTCGTCTGACTTTGTGCGGAAGGCGCATGCTGCCGGGCGGTATCAGCCGCGACCTAGGGGCAGACATCAGCGTTAGCTCTGTTCTAAGATGAGGGTAGAAAAGCTAGAAAAGTTAGAAACAATGCTGAGGCATCAATCCATCAAAGTTGAGGCATCAATGCTGAGGCATCAATGCTGAGGCATCAAAGTTGAGACATCAAAGTTGAGGCATCAAAATATCAGTGTGAGTGTAAGTGTAAGTGTGTCTGTGTGTGTGTGAGTGTAAGTGTGTATATGGGCTAGTGTCTATGGCTAGTGTAAGTGCTTATAAGTGTCATAGTGTATGTATGTAAGTCAAAGTGTTTAATGTAGGTGTCTATGGAGAGTGTAAGCGCTTATAAGGTCATAGTGAATGTGCGTATAAGTGTCATAGTGTATGTGTGTATAAGTGACATAGTGTATGTGTGTAGGTGTGTGTGTGTGTGTGTGTGTGCAAGTAATATATATAGGCTATAAGTGATAGAAAAAGACTAACTCATAGTAGGAAGCATCCTAGCAGCTTGTAATATACACCAATCGATTCCCCGTTACTTTATAACCTAGGGGTAGACACCCATATTAGGGGCATTCTAGGCTCAGGGAGGCTAGAAAAGGCTTGAAAAAAATGGCACTCAGTTGGCACTATGTGGCACTCACTTAATTTTCATGTGGCACTCTGGCACTCATTGGCAAACACCACTGGCACTCACGGTATCATTGGCACCACTCCTGGCACTCACCTGGCACTCATCTAATACTCATAGAACACTAATAGAACAACACTAGATACTTCCTTACGGTGATAGGGAACCAATGCTGGAAACCATCAATAAATCTGAGCTACTGCAAAAGTGATGGCATCATCAAAGTTGAGCCATCAAAGATGAATCATCAAGATAGGCAACCACGACGTGTGGGTGTATGGACGACCAAAGGGTTGGCAGTGTGTGTGTGTGTGTGTGTGTGTGTGTGTGTGTGTGTGTTTGTGTATGCGTCAATGGTGAGTGGCACAAGTGGGTAAAATGTGCGTCTATGGGTGAGGTGTATAAGTGTCATATGGAATGTGTACAAGTGTCATAAAGTGTATGTGTGTATAAGACATAAAGTGTATAAGTGTCATAGTGTAAGTGTCTATGGCAAATGTGCGTCTAAGTGGCCCAGCGGGTGTGTGTATGGCGTCTATGGTTAGCAGGTGTCTGCTAGGTGTCGTAAGTGTCTATGGCCCAGCGGGTGCGTGTATAAGTGCCTATGGTGAGTGTAAGTGCTCCGCGGGGTAAATGTAAGTGTCTGCGGTGAGTGTAAGTGTGTAAGGAATGATTGTGACTCATAAGTATGGGGTGAAATGGCGCATGAAATCGCGAAAGCGTTTCACGATAATGCGAAAACGGTTAAACACCACTTCATATTTGAACGAAGTACACCGATTTACGTTATATATATATATTGTATGCAATTAAATAGTAATATATATATATATATATATATATATATATATATATATATATATATATATATATATATATATATTTTATATATTTATATATATATATATATATAGTATATATATGGTGTGTGCGTGTATAAACTGTTTCAACTTTTAAATCATTTAATGTTTATTTTCAATTGTTTATAATCTTTATAATGCTTTCATGTAATTGTTGCTTAAAGTCAATATACACTAATAATAATAATAATATACTTTTGTAAGACTTTTCTGTAAATTCCTAAAAACCTTCCTAACACTTTCATTAATTTTCTTCAGGACAATTCTTGAATAAAACAAAACAATTGCCTTCTGAAATGATCCAAGCTTTCGTCCGCTCACGGTGGACATTTTCAAGGATATGACTTTATTTTATGAACGAAGCAAAAATTAAACTCAAAATATTACAATTATTACAAATATAATAAGTAAGATTAAAACTAAAATTTAAAATATACGAAAAATAAATGTGAAGTTGATAATTTAGATTGTGTCTTTTTTTCCTTTCTTTCTTCTATGTAAAAATATTTAGGTAATCGGACATTTCGTTATATTTTATATTGATGTCCGGTCTATGCTTTCTTATAAGAAGGGACTCCGCCAGCCTAAGATCCGAAAATTCCCTCTTTTTAATCAAAATTTTGAAGTAATTTACTATTTCATTATTGTGTAATTTTTTATGTTCTTCCTGCATATGGTGGTGTATCTTACTTGGTTTGTACCTGTGCTGCAACATACGCTGCCGAAGGGTATTCGTCGTATAACCAATGTAAGTGGCGTTACATCCACTCTCATTGCAATGGAATTGGTATACGACGTTGGTACACTCACCAGCAGATATCTCGCCTATAAGATCATCTATAATAAAGACAGCTTGTTGGCTTATAATAACTTCTAATAGTGATTGCTTCATTATTTTTCCCTTTGATATGTTTCTTTAAAATGATTTTCAATCTTGATTCCTCTTCATTTATTGAACCAACCACTTCGCTCTTGTAATAGAAGATGAGGTTTTTATTATCTTTGTCTTTAGGATCGGCCAATATATTTAATGTGTTTTTCAGCGTTTTTTCTACTAAATATTGAGGAAAACCATTGTTAATTAGTAGCTTAGTTATTCTTTTAATTTCTTTATCAAAGAGCTCCCAATTAGATGTTATTTTGTGGGCTCTGTGTACAAGTGTTTTTATTATAGATATCTTATAGGCGAGAGGTGTGTATGAGTCGAAATTCATATAAACTCCTTTATCGGTATTTTTAACGTAAATATCTCTTTCAATTGTACCATCGTTGTTTATTTTCATTTTCACGTCTAAAAAATTAAATTTATTGTTTAAGCATTCCTCATATGTAAAATTTAATTTGCTATAGGTCTCAAGTTTGTTAATAAAATTTTGAACGCTGTTATGATCTTTAAAAATGACACACGTGTCATCAACGTATCTCACGTAAAAGAAGGGGTTAAAGATATTATTTTCTTTGAGAATTTTTTCTATTTCAGACATATAGAAGCCCGCGAATGTTGGTCCAAGGAGAGATCCCATTGAGACTCCGTTTTTTTTAATCCAAAGTTTGTTTTTAAATTCAAAAGGCGTTTTTGTGGTGCAGGTTATGAGTAGTGTTTTCAAAATTTCTTTCTCTAGGTTTGGGGGCGGAATATTTCATTATGATAGACATTTTTCAGAATAATAATAATAATAATAATAATAATAATAATAATAATAATAATAATAATAATAATAATAATAATAATAATAATAATAATAATAATAATAATAAAGCTATTGAAACTTACGTCGAACTTTCGATCGCTACAGAAGTCTTGGCTTCGGTCACATTAGAGAGCTTTATGCTGTTGTTCCTTTTAGAGCACGATTCTTCTACCTGAGAACAATGTTTTCCTCTTACCATCATATTTAATAATAATAATAATAATAATAATAATAATAATAATAATAATAATAATAATAATAATAATAATAATAATAATAATAATAATAATAATAATAATAATAATAATAATAATAATAATAATAATAATAATAATAATAATAATAATAATAATAATTAAAATAATAAGAATTAAAATAATAATAGCAATGGTAATAATAATTATGATAATAATAATAATAATAATAATAATAATAATAATAATAATAATAATAATAATAATAATAATAATAATAATAATAATAATAATAATAATAATAATAATAATAATAATAAAATAATAATACTAATAAAATAATAATAACAATGATAATGATACCAAGAAATAAGTACGTCCCACTTCATAATATAATTAATAATTATAATAATAATAATAATAATAATAATAATAATAATAATAATAATAATAATAATAATAATAATAATAATAATAATAATAATAATAATAATAATTATAAGAATTATAATAATAATAATAATAATAATAATAATAATAATAAACACTAATAATAATAAGATCAATAATAATAATAATAATAATACACACACACACACACACACACACACACACACACACACAATTATAATTATAATAATAATAAGAATAATAAATACCATTATCATTATTAATATTAATTTTATTGGTTTGAATAATAATAATAATAATAATAATAATAATAATACTCAATTACAGCATTTATTTTGATGTATGATTTTGATGTTTTTTCAAGCCTCCTGAAAGTATTTCTTTCAAGAAGAAATTTTCTTTAATATAACGCTGGAATAAAATAAAACTATTGATTTAATTATAGTACCAAGCTTTCGTCCGTATACTTCGGACATTTTCAAGGAATAGTTTTATTTTTTAGATTTTAACAATTTTGATAATATAAATATAGTTTAAACTAATAACAAAAATAAATAAATAAAATTAATAATTTTAAAAGTTAAAAAAGTTAACCTACATTGACATCGTTTTCGCTTTCATGGGTGATACTGACCATACGCATATAGCAGAGAGAAAATCAGGGTTTTTAACATTACTTTTTGTCATATCTGTTATTAATGATAGTTCTATTGAGAAAAAATATGAGTCAGTGGAGCGATCTTTCGGTTCTCTCCAAACCAACCAGTAAAACTGAAAATGGTATAAGACAAGATCCATTCAGCCAACCAGTCAACAACGTAACGCATGAAGCACAACAGGTATGAAGAGCCAAGGATTTGTCCTAGCCACCTATTTGACACCCAAAATGCACTTCATACTACTTTTTTTTATTAATGGTGTTAAATTTATTTTTCAAAACTTTAACATGACCTCATCACAAACAAAGCAGAAATGGTTTAAATTATTTATGAAACTGAGAGGCAGAGTCAGCATGTAATTGCTAATATTAAACGAAAACTAGCTGCAACACTCATAGGAAAACTCTACTTAACCTCCGTTTCATTCAATCACACTTAAACGCATACTCATATTATATATATATATATATATATGATAATATATAGCAGGCAAGGTTAGCAGCAGCAGGCATATATATATATAAGTATATATATATATATATATATATATATACATATATATATTAATATTATAGTAGAGAGGTATATATATATATATATATATAATTATATATATATATATATATATATATATATATATATATATATATATATATATATATATATATTTTATATATATATATATATATATTTCATTTATAGTATATATACTATATATATATATATATATATATATACTGTATATATATACTCATATATATTACTGATGCATGTCACATCCGTCTCATTCACATAGCATCAACATTAAAATTGACATCCGTATCCTCAGTTCACGATTTTAAAACATCCACATCCGCATCCGATCCCCATCCACATCCGCATCCACACCTTCCTCCTCCATTTCCATGGAAACAGCCCCATATTCCCTACACATTTCTGAATCTGCTTGCTTGGCATATACTGATATCGGTCAGACTCCTAAACATTGAGCACTCTGGTTGCTCTTCAAACGACCAACAAAGTCTACAAAATAACATGGACTCGGTTAGACTTAACTTACTTCGCCTTCATGGCGAAATCCCAAAACCAAATACCACAGAAAACTCCCCTCCCCCCAAAACCAGTCGTACAACCCAAATCTCCAATGTACAACTATTCCTTACAACCAGGATTTATTGCTTCTCCTCGTCGGGACCACGTCTCAGCCTTTCCTCCCCATCTGTAACCACCTCCAACATTACCCCTAACATTATGTCTGCTCGATCTACTTGACTCCAAGTAATGAGTTAATAAGGTCGACATAGCTGACCTTTTTAAGCACCTCCCCACTCCGGTTGTTGTACTGGGAGACTTCAACCTACGCCATCCTTTATA
>JABUQX010070439.1:35000-37383 GCA_015478945.1 Trachelipus rathkii | reverse complement strand
CCCAGTCCTGTGGATAGAAGTTGGGTAATAATAATAATAATAATAATAATAATAATAATAATAATAATAATAATAATAATAATAATAATAATAATAATAATAATAATAATAATAATAATAATAATAATAATAATAATAACAATAATAATAATAATAATAATAATAATAATAATAATAGTAATAAAAAATTTTAATTCTTGCTGTAAATAATTGTAGAGTTCAGCATATTTATAACTGACTGTTTGCCTTGTCTTTCCAATCGATAAAAAGGAAGATTTATATGCGAGCTATTTCTTAGACTTTTTGTTATACATACCCCTTCGAATCTGATTATTATGAAAGTTAGATATTAGGAAGTTACATGCTTTGTTTTGTAATATCTTGTGCTTTTCCTTTAAGAGAGATAGCTTTAGCAGGTCTTCAAGTTGCAATATTTTAAATTTTTTAAATAAAGGTTTTGAATGTTCGTTGAAGTTTTTATTGGCAATTAGAAGGAGCTTAAAACGTTTTGGCATCGAAATAATCGATTTTATAGCTGATTTGCTGGCTCTGTCGTAGACTGAAAGACAATATAGTATATGTGGGTGTATTTGTGCATAATTTATCTTGTTCAGTATATATAGAGGAATGTATTTTTCTAATTTAACTAGTATATATACATGTATTTTGTTAGCTTGTTCAATAGCTGTTTAATGTGTTCCTTAAATGTTAGTTTTTCAGCTATTGTTACCCCCAAGTATTTTAGCTTTTGTGGCTCTATGCAAGTCAACTCCCTTTATTTTAATGTTGAAATTATCAGCTATAGTTTCATTGCTAATAAGAATGCATGACGTTTTTTTGTAAATTTAATAAAAGTTTATTAGAATATATCCATGTTGTGATCTTATTTAACGGGTTTGCTGCTTCTAGTGATATTGTAACCCGATTTTTATCCCTTACTAATATTGAAATATCGTCAGTAAGATCGTGAAGGAGTCATGTGAATTAAACAGATCATTGGTATATATAAGGTAAATAATAAAGGGAAACAACGCAAGTTATTTTAAGTGTTTCCGAGCATATTTCACCTATTTTAACATACTGAGGAGTTTCATTTAATATTAATAATAATAATAATAATAATAATAATAATAATAATAACAATAATAATAATAATAATAATAATAATAATAATAATAATAATAATAATAATAATAATAATAATAATAATAATAATAATAATAATAATAATAATAATAATAATAATAATAATAATAATAATAATAATAAAAATAACAAAAATAATAAAAATAATAATAATAATAATAAATAAAAATAAAAATAATAATTAATATCTGACCATATTTTTATCTCTTTATTTAATTATTTGCTTTTTTTTTTATTTAACACACAAATTCTGGAAGAGATGACTCAAAAATATATTTTTATTTTTCCTTCTTCTTTCAACTTCCAGGCATTTTGTTTTTGGCTTCTTTCAACTTCCAGGCATTTTGTTTTTGGATTTAAGTAGATGAGAAATTGACTGTGATTGAGTTGATGTCCTTTGGGCTAATAAATTTCGAATCTAGAAGAATTTAAACAGAATCTGCAATCTTATGAATGAGTAATAGAATGAATTTTACTCTAAACAGGCTAGAATCAAGCATATAACAAAATGTCCATTTAAGGAAGAAAATTACATTACATCAAAATATAGGAACCCAATAAAATTGTGTGTATATATATATATATATTATAATAATAATATATATATAAAAAAATATATTTTTAATATATATATATATATATAATATATATATATATATATATATATATATATATATATTTAGTATATATACTGATATATATATTGTAAATATATATATATATATATATATATATCATTTTATATATATATATATAATATAATATAATATATATATTATATATATATATATATATATATATATATATTATATATATTTATATATATATATATTATATTATATATATATATATATATAATTTATATATATTATATAGTATATATATATATATATATAATATTATTATAATATATATATGTATATATATATATATATATAATATAATAATATATATAATTATATATATATATTATAGTATATATATATATATATAAAATATAAATATATATATATAATATATATATTATATATTATATATAATATTTATATATATATATATATATAGTATATATATATATAATATATTATATATATATATATATAGGTATTATATATTATTTTATTTATATATATAATATATATTATTATATAATATATATATATATATAATATATATATATATATATTATTATATATATATATATATATATTAATATATATTTATATATATTATTATA
>JABUQX010070439.1:7500-12500 GCA_015478945.1 Trachelipus rathkii | reverse complement strand
TTAAATGATTATAATCATTTGAAAATGATCATTATTTTATAATTATATTTTATAATTTTATAATTATTAAATTAATAGTTTTCATTATTTGTTATATTTACAATGGTTTATGATATTAAAACAATTTATTAGTTTTAATTATAAAGTCTTTAATACAAAAAAATTATCTGTTAAATTCTCTCTGCTGGTCACCGTTTACAATATAATATGGGGTTGAAACCCCCTGGGTCCGTTAGACCATATGGTTTAACCCATTTCTTTAAAATCAAACCAACACTGTATGTATGTATGTATGTATGTATGTATGTATGTATGTATGTATGTATGTATGTATGTATGTATGTATGTATGTATGTATGTATGTATGTATGTATGTATGTATGTGTGTATGAAGAACCTTACTATTGATTTCCTGTGTATTTGTTGTTCTCCCCTTTTACAAAAATAAATAAAAAAAAATTTCAACAGTTTATTGACTTTTGATTTTATTTTCGAAGGAAAATTTATCTTCATAACTGAAGGCGAAGAGAGGAAAGTGGAACCTAAAAATTGAAAGGATGTTTTTTTTCAACGTTTTTTTTAGATCAGTTTTGTAGTTCATTTAAATAGTGATAAAAGAAATCTAGAAAATTGAAAATAAAATACACAAATTAATCTACTTTTTTTTTTTTGAACAAAAGAAATATCAAAAAAAATTTGAAAATCTCATTCATATTTTAAGAGTTTGTATATGTAAAATAAATAATATTTATAACTGTTTAATAATTAAAATGATGATAAATGAAATAAAAAAAAAAAGATACAATTTTTTATCTCTCACTTGAACATTTTTGTAAACCAAAGAAATATCAAAAAAATCTTATAAATAAATCATTTTTTTATATATAAAATAAACAAATAAATAAATAAGTTATGCAAATTTTACGAAATTCTTACAACAATGAGCAAACGCCTTTTTTATTTACATATTTTTATTCTTAGAATGTTTATATATATCATTCGAATGCGTAGCCTTTGACATCTTCTTTGAAAGTGTCAGAGTTTGCCTGAAGTCTTATTCTCATAAATGATGCTGACATCTCTTCCAAACATTTTTTTCATTAGTTTTAACATTCTCTTAATTAAAAATGTATAACTTTACTTTCTGGCAAACAACTTTTCAAATGTTACTAGCTTGTACCATTTTAATATATATATATATATATATATATATATATATATATATATATATATATATATATATATATATGAGAAGAGTATATAAAGAGTTATATATATATGGAGATATATATACATGTATATAGACATATATATATAAATATTTATTTATATATATATATATATATATATATATATATATATATATATATATATATATATATATATATATATATATATATATATATATATATATATATATATATATATGGGGCGAATTCTTATTGCTTTCTTGGCATGCGGAGTATGCTTAAGGAAAAAATAATGAAAGAAAATTTTGATTTCCAGTATACTGTAATTTGAGAATAAAGCTGCCGATAATTCTTCCTCTAACGCTTCTGCTAATAATAAATTCACATTTATTTTTAATTTGCATTTTGGATCATCCAACGTGAATAAAAATTATGTTTAATACCATGCTTGCGGTAACACGAGCGCCTGCCTTTCTGAGAAGTTTGAAGTAATAAGCTGTTGGGTTATCTAACCACTACCACTTATCTCCTATCAGGAATGCTAATGCATGCCTCGGAGAAGGTCGCGAAAGCAGTAAGCGACCTTCTATCATTCGACGAAAACGTATGTATGAAAGGTATGTGTAAATGTAATGTCAGAGGAATAAATGATGAGGAAGAGAGAGGTGATGGATGTATTTGGAAAGGGTAAATTGATTTGCTCGCTGTGACTGAAACAAAGATGAAAGAAAACTGTGAAGCTGAGTGGTGTGGTGTGAAAAGTGTGTGTGCTGGTGTGGAAAGGAATGACAGGAGGATAGGAGTTACGATTCTGATGAGTGACTGTGGCACAGAGCTATAGTGAATTTAGTTTCTGCGAGTACTAGAATTATAATGGTTAAATTTAAGTTTGAAAAGTTCAAGGAATGCGTGGTTCTGACATAAGGTTAATCTGAGGGTGATGTTGAGGAGAGTGCGATTTTCTGAGATAATCTGAAGGATGTTTTGGATGGGATGAGTAGGAGCTTCAGATTGATTGTTTTGGGTGACTTAAATGGTTGGATAGAGGATCAAAAATCAGGCGGCTTTGGGGTGTCGGGAGAAAATGAGAATTGTAGGAAGGTCATTGATTTCTGCGAGGAAAGAGGTATGTGTATGTAACAGAGGTGGGCACTTCCGCTCTTTAGTCCGCTAGTCCGCTAGTCCGCTCCGAGCGGACTACCAGAATAGGTGCGGACTAGCGGAGGTGCGGAGTCGTCAGGAAATTAGCGGACTTGCACGTGCGGATCAAAAAAAGTTTCCGCTCTTTTGTTCCGCACCTTTTTAAAAAATGAAAATATAGTTTACTTATTAAGAATTCTTATTGGTTATAATAAAGAAATATAATATTTATTTTAAGTTTATAAATAATTATACTTTTAGTCTAAGAGTTATTGTTTTTTAATAATTAAATTTCCAAAAATAATATTAACCTCCTTAAAGGTACCATATATAATAAATAACATTTAAATTGATTTTATAGACTGAATGGCTATTACCCTCATCTATAACTTTAATTAATTATATTATTACTATAATAACTAGGCAATATCTAAATCAATTCTGTGTAAAACCCAAATATATATATATATATATATATTATGGTGTTATATATATATATATATATATATATATATATATATATATATATATATATATATAGATATATATATATATATATATATATATATATATATATATATATATATATATATATATATATATAAAGTATTATTATATATATATATATATATAGATATATAGATATATATATATAGAGTATATATATATTATTACATATATATTACATATATATACATATATATATATTATTATTACATATAATATATATATTATTATATTATTATTATATTATATATATATTATTATTATTATTATTATTATATTATATATATATTATTATTATTATTATATTATATTATATATTATATATATATATATTATTATTTATTATTATACATACATTATTATTATTACATATATATATATATTATTATTATTATTATTATTATTATTATTATATATATATATACATATATATTTATTATATATATATATATATACATATTATTATTATATATATATATATTGGTCTACACAGAACTGATTAACATATATATATTACATATACATATATATACATTATTGTTACATATATATTATTACATATACATTATTATTACTATATATATATATCATATATATATATTTATATATATATATATATATATATACTACTGAGCTGATACGTAGCATTAGCATCGACTCTGCAGGAGTCGAGGCTTTCATGGACTCTACTAAAGTCTTGGACGAAATAAACCTTCTTATGGGTGGACAGGGTGGTCAAAATATTTCAGAAGGGAGGCAGAATGATTTCCTCCTCTCACCAAGGACATCTTTTCCTTTCAGAATAGGCAGAATTTGTTGAACTTGTTCATAAAATATAATACACCTCTCCCTAGTTCTGCGGCTGTAGAGCGAATATTTAGTATTGGTGGCGATATTTTGAGGGCAAAGAGGTCAGCCTTAACTGCTTTTAATTTTGAGCACCTAATCTTTTTTAAAGGTAATATGGATCTCTTGTTCTTTGACTTTGAAGACGACATTGAGGAGGAAGTGGAAAATCTTGAGATTTTGTAAATATTCATTCAATTTTTCATATAATATTATAAATAATTTTTTTGTAAGGATATATACTATTTAGTATTTAATATTAAAATTTTTCGTGAAGTCGCACATTGTTAGCAGGAGACGTGCGGACGTGCGGACTTGCGATAGCGGAGGTTTGATGGTCTGAAAAAGTGCGGAGGAGCGCTAGCGGACTACGTTTCCTCAAGGTGCGGAGGTGCGCTAGCGGACTATCCCTAAATGAGCGGGGTGCCCACCTCTGGTATGTAAGTTATACTTTCTTCAAACACAAAGCATACTAGAGTTGGTGTAGGTAGAGATGGTATTGAAGTGAAAAGTATGATTGATTTTGTGTTGGTAAAGGAGATGTTGAAGTACATGTTCAATGTTAAAACAGTGAGGGGTTATTAATGGGATTATCGGATTATTATGTTGTTTTATATAAGATTAAGTTAGTGGGGGCTTGGATGGAGAGGAAGGTGATAAGGAAGGAAGTGGGAAGGATTAAGAGTGAGAAGTTAAGTGAACAAGTTAATAAGGAAAAGAATTCACGTGCGCTTGCAAATAAATCAGTTGAATATGAACAAGATGAAGCTGAACAAATCTGGACAGATGAAGGAAGCCTTTGCTATTAGTGCAAGAGAAGTATGTGGATGTGCAGAAGTAGGAAGTACGAGTCTCAACAGTGAATTGTGGAATGAAGAAATGATGCAAGCTGTTAAAAGTAAAAAAGAAGCGTGGTTGAATGTACCAAAATCAATAATGAGGTATCCAAAGAAATGTGTTTGGAATTATATAAGGAGGAGAAAAGGAAGAATAAAAGATGAGCACGTAGGAGGAAAAATGAAGTAAATAAAGAGTTTGGAAGGAGGGTGAATTGGGACTTACATGGGAATAGGAAGCTCTTCTAGAAGGAAGCGCGAAAGACTAAGAATGAGAATAAAAGGAATCTGCGTAGAATAATGAATAGGGATGGTGCTTTCGTAACTGATGAAATGGATATGAGGAGAGTGTGGAGGGAACAATTCGAAAATCTGCATAACATTGGTAGTAATGAAGAGGTGATAGTGAATGTGTGTGGGTTTGATGGGGCAAGAAGGAATAGGTATTTTGGGGGTGAGGTCATTAGTAAGGAGGAGGTAA
>JABUQX010070438.1:15000-29065 GCA_015478945.1 Trachelipus rathkii | reverse complement strand
AATTTATATATTAAATAATATTTCAAACAGACTATATGAACAGTTATATAAACGTTAAAAATATTTAAAAAATATATTAAGAATAATTATTCAAGTTTAATATTTGAATAGTTTTCAAGTTGAGTGGCTGTAGCAATTCATTGAAAAATGTATTGAGATGAAATATTTAGGGTGTAAAAACCCATTAAATATATATATATATATATATATATATATATATATATATATATATATATATATATATATATATATATATATATATATATATATATATAAAGAAGTATCTTTATCTACTTTTTTATATATATATATATATATATATATATAACTATATATATATATATATATATATATATATATATATATGTAATTGTTTTTAAAACTCAAAACAATTATATATACTATATATATATATATATATATATATATATATAACTATATATATATATCTTTCTATAACTATATATATATATATATATATATATATATATAATTGTTTTGGGTTTTAACGACCATAAATATATTGGGTCATGTTAATTTCTTCTTACGTTCTTTGGTGAAGTTTTGTTAATAATGAAAAATGGTACCCAATGGAGAAAGCAGTTATTAATATTTACAGTATTGGGGAAGCTCGATAAGCTTTTTTTCTTTTCTTTTTAATTTTATTTTATATGTTTTAGTTTTTTTTAACAATTTTATTTAATTATTAACTGTATTGGTGATAAAAAAAATGTTCAAGTGTTCTTCAATATTTTAATTATTGTTCTTTATGTTTCTTATGGTATTTAATTACATTACATTAAAACAAAGAGGAATTAAATATTTGTCAACCAGTGTGTGTTAAATTCGGTAACTACTTGCGGGAGGTAACATAAATCATTATTTTTAATTTGAAATTTGATTACCTTAGGTTAGGTTACGTTATGTAACGTTATGATTAAGTCAGGTTAGGTTAGGTTAGGTTAGGTTAGGTTAGGTTAGGATTAGGTTAGGTTAGGTTAGGTTAGGTTAGGTTAGGTTAGGTTTAGGTTAGGTTAGGTTAGGTTGGGTTTAGGTTAGGTTAGGTTAGGTTAGGTTAGGTTAGGTTAGGTTAGGTTAAGTTAGATTAGGTTAGGTTAGGTTAGGTTAGGTTAGGTTAGGTTAGGTTAGGTTAGGTTAGGTTAGGTTAGGTTAGGTTAGGTTAGGTTAGGTTAGGTTAGGTAAGGTTATATAGGTTAGATTATGGGGTAGATTAGGTTATATTGCATTAGATTAAGAAAGTTAAATTTTGTTAAAAATAAAATTTAATTTATTTCACAGGTTTGTGCTAATTAATCCAATATGCATTGGTGAACAAAACATGACAGTGGAAAGTACGTTGGGTGTTTTTAAATATAAAACTAAAAAACAAAACGGAATGAACATAAAGATGATTGATTCATATATTTGCGAGTATGCGTGGAAAAAAATGAAGGAAAAAATCTATTTACAATAATATTAAAAGATATTGCAGAATTTTAAACATACATACTACGTGTATTTACATATATAGCATATGTAGAATGGATAATATGTATATATTAATATATATATATATGTATAGCCATATATAACTATATATATAACTATATATATATTCAACCAATAATAATAATATATATATATATATATAACTCTCAACTTCTATATATATATATATATATATATATATATATATATATATATATATATATATATATATATATATATATATATATATATATAAATATATATATATATATGTAATAATAATAATAATAATAAAAATAATAATATATAATATATAAATATTTATAAAATATATATATATATATATATATATATATATATATATATATATATTATAAAAAGGAATGTAATGTTGACATTATAAAACTTCAACTTCCATTAAATATATTACCATTAATATAAGTAATTTTTTTTACCAAACATTTTAAAAATTTAAACTAAGTTGTAAAAATTTAACCTAAAATTTTATGAGTTAGAGAAAAACGTAAGGATTTATTAACATGAGCCAATATATTTATAAAAAAGAAATTTACTTGATCATCCAATTAAAATTATAAACCTGAAAACTACACAAAAACTAAACTTTAAATAATTACTCCTAATATATTTTAATATTATTCTTAAATATTTTCATAAGTAGATTTTTAAATTCTTTATTTCGGAAAGATTTTCATTTTAATATACCTGTAGTCTCAAATATTGCAGTAACTATTTTAATATAAAATATACTCAATAACTTTTTAATTAAGTTATATTTGCAACAACTTAGAAACTCATTTAAAAGATGTTTGGAAGATTTAAAAATAATACCTATTTTTTTTATATATATATATATATATATATATATATATATATATATATATATATATATATATATATATATATATATATATTTTTATATTTTATAATATATATATATATATAACTGTTAACCAACTACGCTTTTTAAATAAATATCAAATTTTGGGGGAAGGGAAATTTAACTCCATTTCCGAGCTGTCAATAATAAAAAGCTGCTAAAGCTATTTTAGTTATCTTTTTTCATCCAGTAACTCAAGTTACCTTTTAGCGTCAGTAACGCAAGTTACCTTTTTCCAACCAGTGACTCGTTACGTTTTCCATCCCGTAACGAAAAGTTACCTTTTTTCATCGGTATCTCAAGTCAAGTTAAGTTACGTGAAATATTAAAAGGTGAAAGTTCATAAATCCTAATCAACATTTTTACATAACTTCTAGATTGGTTTACGGATTCTTCATAGGAATTGAGCTGGCACTTTTATTGGAATATTATTGCTTTAACAGTTTTCATTGGTTGCTAGCAGTGCTTAAATTACACTCAGAGGATTGTTTGGTAACTTCATGGTGTGTAGGTTTGTTCGTGTGAGTTTCCGGGTCTTGTAAGTATTTTGTTGATTTTATTTCATTTATCTAGGTTGAACTTTACCATTGTCCTTATTAAGTAACTCATCAGAGTCGCCTTTATCAAGTAACTCTTCGTAGTTGCCCTTAGTAACTCTTCTGAGTTGCTCTTGATGACTCTTCTGAGTTACCCTTAAGTAACTCTTCGTAGTTGCCCTTAGTAACTCTTCTGAGTTGCCCTTAGTAACTCTTCTGAGTTGCCCTTAGTAACTCTTCTGAGTTGCCCTTATCAAGTAACTCTTCGGAGTTGCCCTTATCAAGTAACTCTTCGTAGTTGCCCTTAGTAACTCTTCTGAGTTGCCCTTAAGTAACTCTTCGGAGATGCCCTTATCAAGTAACTCTTCGGAGTTGCCCTTATCATGTAACTCTTCGGAGTTGTCCTTATCAAGTAACTCTTCGGAGTTGCCTTTATCAAGTAACTCTTCGGAGTTGCATTTATCAAGTGGCTCTTCAGAGTCACAATCGTCTTTAACTACATTGCTGAGAACGGAGGAAGGGGGTCACAAACTTCGCAAACTTCCCCGATGAGAGATTAATATTCTTTCAACAACCAGAATGTGTCGCCTTCAAGTAATCATTCTTTACATCATTGGTGAGTTGTGATCCATTTTCTTTGTTTTAAGTAATGCATTCAAAATCACTTATATCTCTCTTTCTTTACAATACAGCACGCCACGGGACGGAATAGGAATGTCCTGCTTTAGACCATCATCATAGAGTTGTGCAGAAAAAAGAAGCCCATTATCCGTTGCAGAGATGATGATTATTTATTTAACATCTGCTTCTGTTTATATAATTTTAAAGAATTGGGCAGATTTACATTATTTGTTTCAATAATTTATAATTAAAACTATTTTTGTACCAACTATAGCTGTATTTTGTTTCACTAAAATATGCGAAAAGAGCAAGATGTGTTTTTTCAAATATCATTTTCCTTTTTATCATTTTGCTTTTTTTATTTTGAAAGAATATTATTCTTTCATTTTCATTGAATTTTTGGATTTTTATTTTGAAAGATTATTTATTTTTCGTTCGTTGTTTATTATTTTGAAAAATTAGTTTTCTTATTTTTCATTTGTCATCTTTCGTTTTTTTATTTTTGAAAATTTTGTTTCCTTTCAGATTTATATTTTGGAAGGTTTCGTTTCTTTTTCATTTTTTACATCGAAGGATTTGTCATTTCAAATTTTGCTAGATGCTCAAGATTCTTCGGATTTCAACAATTCATAGTTCAGCAATTCGAAGAATTCATCAATTTCAAATACGAGAGTTATTAAATCGGAGATGACGTGGATGAGTATATTTTTTTGTTATAATTTGAGTTGATAATTTTTATACTTTTCAAATCAGAATATTTCTCATTGTTCATTTAATTTCCGATTATTAATTTATTGAAAGGAGCACTCTCGTTTCATGTTTTTATGACTCCCGTCCAAAAGGACGGAGTCATCCCCCAGTGTTTAAGAATTTGTTAACCAACTACGCTTTTAAATAAATATCAAATTTTGGGGGAAGGGAAATTTAACTCCATTTCCGAGCTGTCAATAATAAAAAGCTGCTAAAGCTATTTTAGTTATCTTTTTCCATCCAGTAACTCAAGTTACCTTTTAGCGTCAGTAACGCAAGTTACCTTTTTCCAACCAGTGACTCGTTACGTTTTCCATCCCGTAACGAAAAGTTACCTTTTTTCATCGGTATCTCAAGTCAAGTTAAGTTACGTGAAATATTAAAAGGTGAAAGTTCATAAATCCTAATCAACATTTTTACATAACTTCTAGATTGGTTTACGGATTCTTCATAGGAATTGAGCTGGCACTTTTATTGGAATATTATTGCTTTAACAGTTTTCATTGGTTGCTAGCAGTGCTTAAATTACACTCAGAGGATTGTTTGGTAACTTCATGGTGTGTAGGTTTGTTCGTGTGAGTTTCCGGGTCTTGTAAGTATTTTGTTGATTTTATTTCATTTATCTAGGTTGAACTTTAACATTGTCCTTATTAAGTAACTCATCAGAGTCGCCTTTATCAAGTAACTCTTCGTAGTTGCCCTTAGTAACTCTTCTGAGTTGCTCTTGATGACTCTTCTGAGTTACCCTTAAGTAACTCTTCGTAGTTGCCCTTAGTAACTCTTCTGAGAGTTGCCCTTAGTAACTCTTCTGAGTTGCCCTTAGTAGCTCTTCTGAGTTGCCCCTTATCAAGTAACTCTTCGGGTTGCCCTTAATAATAACCTTCGTAGTTGCTTATAGTAACTCTTCGGAGTTGCCCTTATCAAGTAACTCTTCGGAGTTGCCCTTATCAAGTAACTCTTCGGAGTTGCCCTTATCAAGTAACTCTTCGGAGTTGTCCTTATCAAGTAACTCTTCGGAGTTGCATTTATCAAGTGGCTCTTCAGAGTCACAATCGTCTTTAACTACATTGCTGAGAACGGAGGAAGGGGGTCACAAACTTCGCAAACTTCCCCGATGAGAGATTAATATTCTTTCAACAACCAGAATGTGTCGCCTTCAAGTAATCATTCTTTACATCATTGGTGAGTTGTGATCCATTTTCTTTGTTTTTGGGTAATGCATTCAAAATCACTTATATCTCTCTTTCTTTACAATACAGCACGCCACGGGACGGAATAGGAATGTCCTGCTTTAGACCATCATCATAGAGTTGTGCAGAAAAAAGAAGCCCATTATCCGTTGCAGAGATGATGATTATTTATTTAACATCTGCTTCTGTTTATATAATTTTAAAGAATTGGGCAGATTTACATTATTTGTTTCAATAATTTATAATTAAAACTATTTTTGTACCAACTATAGCTGTATTTTTGTTTCACTAAAATGTGCGAAAAGAGCAAGATGTGTTTTTTCAAATATCATTTTCCTTTTCTATCATTTTGCTTTTTTTATTTTGAAAGAATATTATTCTTTAATTTTCATTGAATTTTTGGATTTTTATTTTGAAAGATTATTTATTTTTTCGGTCGCTGTTTATTATTTTGAAAAATTAGTTTTCTTATTTTTCATTTGTCATCTTTCGTTTTTTTATTTTTGAAAATTTTGTTTCCTTTCAGATTTATATTTTGGAAGGTTTCGTTTCTTTTTCATTTTTTACATCGAAGGATTTGTCATTTCAAATTTTGCTAGATGCTCAAGATTCTTCGGATTTCAACAATTCATAGTTCAGCAATTCGAAGAATTCATCAATTTCAAATACGAGAGTTATTAAATCGAAGATGACGTGGATGAGTATATTTTTTTGTTATAATTTGAGTTGATAATTTTTATACTTTTCAAATCAGAATATTTCTCATTTGTTCATTTAATTTCCGATTAATTTATTGAAAAGAGCACTCTCGTTTCATGTTTTTATGACTCCCGTCCAAAAGGACGGAGTCATCCCCGCCCCCCGAGTGTTTAAAAACTGTTAACCAACTACGCTTTTTAAATAAATATCAAATTTTGGGGGGAAGGGAAATTTAACTCCATTTCCGAGCTGTCAATAATAAAAAGCTGCTAAAGCTATTTTAGTTATCTTTTTCCATCCAGTAACTCAAGTTACCTTTTAGCGTCAGTAACGCAAGTTACCTTTTTCCAACCAGTGACTCGTTACGTTTTCCATCCCGTAACGAAAAGTTACCTTTTTTCATCGGTATCTCAAGTCAAGTTAAGTTACGTGAAATATTAAAGGGTGAAAGTTTATAAATCCTAATCAACATTTTTACATAACTTCTAGATTGGTTTACGGATTCTTCATAGGAATTGAGCTGGCACTTTTATTGGAATATTATTGCTTTAACAGTTTTCATTGGTTGCTAGCAGTGCTTAAATTACACTCAGAGGATTGTTTGGTAACTTCATGGTGTGTAGGTTTGTTCGTGTGAGTTTCCGGGTCTTGTAAGTATTTTGTTGATTTTATTTCATTTATCTAGGTTGAACTTTAACATTGTCCTTATTAAGTAACTCATCAGAGTCGCCTTTATCAAGTAACTCTTCGTAGTTGCCCTTAGTAACTCTTCTGAGTTGCTCTTAGTGACTCTTCTGAGTTACCCTTAAGTAACTCTTCGTAGTTGCCCTTAGTAACTCTTCTGAGTTGCCCTTAGTAACTCTTCTGAGTTGCCCTTAGTAACTCTTCTGAGTTGCCCTTATCAAGTAACTCTTCGGAGTTGCCCTTATCAAGTAACTCTTCGTAGTTGCCCTTAGTAACTCTTCTGAGTTGCCCTTAAGTAACTCTTCGGAGTTGCCCTTATCAAGTAACTCTTCGGAGTTGCCCTTATCAAGTAACTCTTCGGAGTTGTCCTTATCAAGTAACTCTTCTGAGTTGCCTTTATCAAGTAGCTCTTCAGAGTCACAATCGTCTTTAACTACATTGCTGAGAACGGAGGAAGGGGGTCACAAACTTCGCAAACTTCCCCGATGAGAGATTAATATTCTTTCAACAACCAGAATGTGTCGCCTTCAAGTAATCATTCTTTACATCATTGGTGAGTTGTGATCCATTTTCTTTGTTTTAAGTAATGCATTCAAAATCACTTATATCTCTCTTTCTTTACAATACAGCACGCCACGGGACGGAATAGGAATGTCCTGCTTTAGACCATCATCATAGAGTTGTGCAGAAAAAAGAAGCCCATTATCCGTTGCAGAGATGATGATTATTTATTTAACATCTGCTTCTGTTTATATAATTTTAAAGAATTGGGCAGATTTACATTATTTGTTTCAATAATTTATAATTAAAACTATTTTTGTACCAACTATAGCTGTATTTTGTTTCACTAAAATGTGTTTTTTCAAATATCATTTTCCTTTTTTATCATTTTGCTATTAAATCGAAGATGACGTGGATGAGTATATTTTTTTGTTATAATTTGAGTTGATAATTTTTATACTTTTCAAATCAGAATATTTCTCATTTGTTCATTTAATTTCCGATTAATTTATTGAAAAGAGCACTCTCGTTTCATGTTTTTATGACTCCCGTCCAAAAGGACGGAGTCATCCCCCCCAGTGTTTAAGAACTGTTAACCAACTACGCTTTTTAAATAAATATCAAATTTTGGGGGAAGGGAAATTTAACTCCATTTCCGAGCTGTCAATAATAAAAAGCTGCTAAAGCTATTTTAGTTATCTTTTTCCATCCAGTAACTCAAGTTACCTTTTAGCGTCAGTAACGCAAGTTACCTTTTTCCAACCAGTGACTCGTTACGTTTTCCATCCCGTAACGAAAAGTTACCTTTTTTCATCGATAACTCAAGTCAAGTTAAGTTACGTTAAATCTTAAAGGGTGAAAGTTTATAAATCCTAATCAACATTTTTAACATAACTTCTAGATTGGTTTACGGATTCTTCATAGGAATTGAGCTGGCACTTTTATTGGAATATTATTGCTTTAACAGTTTTCATTGGTTGCTAGCAGTGCTTAAATTACACTCAGAGGATTGTTTGGTAACTTCATGGTGTGTAGGTTTGTTCGTGTGAGTGTCCGGGTCTTGTAAGTATTTTGTTGATTTCATTTATCTAGGTTGAACTTTAACATTGTCCTTAAGTAACTCATCAGAGTCGCCTTTATCAAGTAACTCTTCGTAGTTGCCCTTAGTAACTCTTCTGAGTTGCTCTTGATGACTCTTCTGAGTTACCCTTAAGTAACTCTTCGTAGTTGCCCTTAGTAGCTCTTCTGAGTTGCCCTTAGTAACTCTTCACAGGTTGCCTCTAATGAGCCGCTACTGGGTTGCCCTTATCGAAGTAACTCTTCGGGTTGCCTTGCTTATCAAGTGACTCTTCGTAGTTTGCCTTTAGTAACTCTTCGGTTGCCCATAGAAGTAACTCTTCGGAGATGCACTTATCAAGTAACTCTTCAGGTTGCCCTTATCATGTAACTTTCTTCGGAGTTGTCCTTATCAAGTAACTCTTCGGAGTTGCATTTATCAAGTGGCTCTTCAGAGTCACAATCGTCTTTAACTACATTGCTGAGAACGGAGGAAGGGGGTCACAAACTTCGCAAACTTCCCCGATGAGAGATTAATATTCTTTCAACAACCAGAATGTGTCGCCTTCAAGTAATCATTCTTTACATCATTGGTGAGTTGTGATCCATTTTCTTTGTTTTAAGTAATGCATTAATCACTTATATCTCTCTCTTTCTTTACAATACAGCACGCCACGGGACGGAATAGGAATGTCCTGCTTTAGACCATCATCATAGAGTTGTGCAGAAAAAAGAAGCCCATTATCCGTTGCAGAGATGACTATTTATTTAACATCTGCTTCTGTTTATATAATTTTAAAGAATTGGGCAGATTTACATTATTTGTTTCAATAATTTATAATTAAAACTATTTTTGTACCAACTATAGCTGTATTTTTGTTTCACTAAAATGTTCGAAAAGAGCAAGATGTGTTTTTTTAAATATCATTTTTTTTTTTTTAATTTTTTAATATATATATATATATATATATATATATATATATATATATATATATATATATATATATAGTATATATATATATATATATATATATATATATATATATGCTACTATATACTATATATATATATATATATATATATATATAGACACATATCATTTAAAAATAAGTTACACAAAAAATCACGATATCGCAAATCGCATAATCCTACTCGTGCAGCAATGCAGTGTTACGTGTAGCTAAAACTCCAATAGAACGAGCGGAATAGTTGCCACATGTTGCTTTATTTTATCATGTTAATTTTTATGTTAATTTAAAAAAAAAAAAAATTTTTATATATTTTTAAGGGAGCTCTAGCCGACAGGGTGGGACAGAGGGGACAGTCCCACTCCGTCATCCCCATGAGCAGAGAGACCCTGACTCTTCAAATCACTGGCCAATCTTGGGTATTCCTTTAGTTTAAAAAAAAAAAAAGAAAAGCTGTTATTGGCAACCTTTTTTGGCCAAAGTAATCGAAAAAATCGATACATTGTTCGTTCGATATATATCGGTTAACTAAGTCAATAGAAGTTGTATATATATATATATATATATATATATATATATATATATATATATATATATATATATATATATATATATATATTCTATATATATATATATATATATATATATATATATATATATATATATATATATATATATATATATATATATATTTTTAAGCTGAAACCTGGTAATATCTGCCAAGACCAAACTTAAAATCACTAGGTTTTATTTATCTCTTTCTCTCGTTATCACACACACACACACACACACACACACACACACACACACACACACACACACACACACACACACCCTGTTTAAACATATCAAATAAGTTCTTTCATATTGTACTTAAACATAACTTATAATTTATTAAACATTTTATGTTTTAATTAAACACGTACATTTATATTACTCATTCAAATATAACTAAAATTATTTCAAAGTTTCTTAAAACATCTATAATAAATCAATCATTAGCTTTGAACAAAGAATTTATTATTAACTGTTAATACTTTTTGTTTATAAATTTTATGAAATTTTAGTAAAAACATATATTTTACGTACCTTAAAATCTTTAGCCATGTAATAAATCAGTAGGCAAGCCTAAGCGCCTCTACACCAAGCTATGCCACGTTTTGTTCTAATGACTTACTGCTTTACATCATCTTTAGCCATGTAATAAGTATAAAAATAACAAAATAAGTTCTTCTCTGCTAACATAACATGTATTTTATTAAAATCATTCTAAGTTTTTATTTAAAAATAACAATTATTCACTTACATTTATATTATTCGCTCAATGTTAACTAAAAATATTTCAAAGTTTTTTAAATAATTCGGATTTTCTTTATTATTATTATTATTATTATTATCTATGTACATTGACAATCCAACACTAGAAAACACAACAACCCGCACTCCTTACAGATACGAAACTGACCTCTCTCTGTAAAATGTGTTGAAATAACTACTTTAGGCCTAAATTTAGGATAAGCCTTTTTCTACCCATGGGCAGTTTAGGCCTTTCCAGGTCAAAATATATTTTAAACTGACCTTTTTCTGTAAAATGTGGTCTGGCAATAACTACTTTAAGCCTAAATTTAGGATAAGCCTTTTATTACCCCTGGGCACGTTTGACCTAATTCAGTCCAAAATATATTTTCAAACGACCTTTTCTGTAAAATATTGATTTTTAATAACTACGTTAGGCCTAAATTTAGGATAAACCTTTTTTGTATCCAGGGCTGATTTAAGCCTAATACCAGGTCAAAAGGTAATTCCAGTATAGACAAGAATCGAGAATCAATGTTGTTATTCGTTTTAGCTGTTAAGCGGTGCACAAGTTCTCTGATTTGTATTAAAAGTGTTTTATTTTTACTAAGTGTATATCATATTTATAATAATAAATACTTACATTGAGAAATAATTATTAATTTCACTAAAATAGATAATAATTAATTCACTAGATTTATAGTAGATCACGTGAAGCCCAACGCAAGAGCGCCCGCAAGCGCGACCCGGTGCGGAACCGACGCATGAACCCGCCGGCGTAATATTACTACGCGGTGGCGAAAATATGGAGCGTTGTATATCAAAGTGGTGGGCGCGCCCATCTAGAGGTATCTTTTGTACACCGTCGCATTCAGTATGTATAATATTAGTTTGTGTACTGGATCAAGGTATATTTACGAACCTTATAACATGTGTTCAAGCGTGTTAGTTTATTTAAAATCCTGATATATCTGTGTTTATTACAAACCATGTGAGATATTCTCGATGGTTACCGAAGGCATACAACAGCTGATATAGAAGAGGTTATGAACTTACATACTTCGAAGTAATTTTGATGTATAATAATATGATACCAATACTGGAATTCCATACAGCGAAATTACGGATTGTACAAGGAGGGGAAGTTTATCATGCATGTATATTTAACTAAGATTGTAATTATGTAATAATATTTTAGAATAAACAACTTTTTCATAACTTATACACAGAGAAGATTAAAATCGTAAAGACATACCTTAAAAAGGGAGGGTATGGGATAACTTCTATACATTAACTCTACGTTCTATGTAGGTGTAGCTTTAAGGCATATAAAACTTGTTTTACATACCTTAAAGTAATAAGATCTTAAAGGCATACCACAAAGAGGAACATGGCCAGCGTCACATCCGGACTATTTGTTCTATTTCCCTTAAGGAATTATAACTTTAGGATAAATAAAACAACCTGCTTTTCTACAAAACAAAATGTTCTTTTCAAAACTAAATGTTTTTCAAGAACCTTTACCAGTGAAATGGTATTTTCTATAATAAAATTAAAAATGTTCAAGTAAGAAATAAAATGAACGTTTCATAATATAGGAAACGGTATATTTGAAAATACAAAATGATGTAATGAAAGTTTACAACGGTCTATCATAAAGAAAATATTTTCGCGACCGCGTAGTAATATTACGCCGGCGGGTTCATGCGGCTGTTCCGCACCGGGTCGCGCTTGCGGGCGCTCTTGCGTTGGGCTTCACGTGATCTACTATAAATCTAGTGAATTAATTATTATCTATTTTAGTGAAATTAATAATTATTTCTCAATGTAAGTATTTATTATTATAAATATGATATACACTTAGTAAAAATAAAACACTTTTAATACAAATCAGAGAACTTGTGCACCGCTTAACAGCTAAAACGAATAACAACATTGATTCTCGATTCTTGTCTATACTGGAATTACCTTTTGACCTGGTATTAGGCTTAAATCAGCCCTGGATACAAAAAAGGATTATCCTAAATTTAGGCCTAACAGTTGTGCACCACATTTTACAGAAAAAGGACAGTTTGAAATATATTTTGACCTGGAATTAGCCTAAAATCACTTGGGGTACAAAACATCTAAATTTGAGGCCTAACGTAGTTATATCATCATTTATAATAAAAGGTCAGTTTGAAATATATTTTGACCTGGAATTAGGCCTAAATCGCCCCGGGGTACAAAAAGGCTTATCCTAAATTTAGGCCTAAAGTAGTTATTTCAACACATTTTACAGAGAGAGGTCAGTTTCGTATCTGTAAGGAGTGCGGGTTGTTGTGTTTTCTCGTGTTGGATTGTCAATGTACATAGATAATAATAATAATAATAAAGAAAATCCGAATTATTTAAAAAACTTTGAAATATTTTTAGTTAACATTGAGCGAATAATATAAATGTAAGTGAATAATTGTTATTTTTAAATAAAAACCTAGAATGATTTTAATAAAATACATGTTATGTTAGCAGAGAAGAACTTATTTTGTTATTTTTATACTTATTACATGGCTAAAGATGATGTAAAGCAGTAAGTCATTAGAACAAAACGTGGCATAGCTTGGTGTAGAGGGGTGCTAGGGGCTTGCCTTACTGATTTACTGATTTATTGCTTTAAGGTACGTAAAATATATGTTTTTACTAAAATTTCATAAAATTTATAAACAAAAAGTATTAACAGTTAATAATAAATTCTTTGTTCAAAGCTAATGATTGATTTATTATAGAAGTTTTAAGAAACTTTGAAATAATTTTAGTTATAATTGAATGAGTAATATAAATGTACGTGTTTAATTAAAACATAAAATGTTTTAATAAATTATAAGTTATGTTCATACAACAGAACTTATTTGATATGTTTAAACAGGGTGTGTGTGTGTGTGTGTGTGTGTGTGTGTGTGTTAAATAATAATAAAAATAAAAATAAAATAATAAAAATAATAAAAATAATAATAAAAATAATAAAAATAATAATAATAAAAATAATAATAATGAAAATAAAATAATATAAATAATAAAAATAATAATAATAATAATATTAAAAATAAATAAAAAGTATTAAAACAAAATAAAAAATATAAAAGAAAACATA
The DNA here is from genome assembly GCA_015478945.1 of Trachelipus rathkii. Lineage (NCBI taxonomy): Eukaryota > Metazoa > Arthropoda > Malacostraca > Isopoda > Trachelipodidae > Trachelipus > Trachelipus rathkii. The sequence goes on along the minus strand of JABUQX010070438.1, from coordinate 15,248 downwards.
ATGTTAATAAATATATGAGTTAAAGCAGTAAAACATATGAGTTAAAGCAGTAAAACATGAGTTAAAGCAGTAAAACATATGAGTTAAAGCAGTAAAGCAGTAAAACAAAAGCATACTAATCCCTTTGTTGCTAGGTAACACCTCTATTGATTTACTGATTTACTGCTTTAAGGTATGTAATGTTAATAAATATATGAGTTAAAGCAGTAAAACATATGAGTTAAAGCAGTAAAGCAGTAAAACAAAAG
>JABUQX010070438.1:0-10000 GCA_015478945.1 Trachelipus rathkii | reverse complement strand
GAAATAGCAAAATATCAAAAAGAAAAGAGGATCGATCTCGAAGATGATCCTCTAATGTGGTGGAGAGAGAACGAACATAATAACTTCAAAGAGTTGAAGATGATGGCTAAAATATATGTTATGCCCTTCTAGTAGTATACCAAACGAACAACTTCTCAGCAGAGCTGGATAAATTTATAACGAGAAAAGGATGAGATTAACAGGAGAAAATGTTTCCTTAAATTCTTTAAATCTAACTTGTCGCTTCTAAAATTCAATTACAAACACGAATAACTAAAGAAGCAGCTTAGGGCAGGGTCCAATATTTGGCTCGGGCTAAGCCCAATTTCACCCCCCTAAAAATGGACATAAAATTCTTAATTTTCAGCCAGTTTTGATGGGTAAAGAAGCATACTGTAGCTTTTTGTGACCTCTAAAACGTCGATTTCGGGTGCTTTTCTGTGTCTGTAGTCATTGTTTGGTATTTTCATTTTTTCAAAACCAATGTTTTTGACATTTTAGCTTAAACTCCTACAATTCTTTTCGAAATGGCTTCAAACTTGAAATATGCATATATGTGTCCATTACCTAAAAATGCACGAAGAAGTTTTTTGTTTTTTGAAATTTGTGGTTAGCAATGTCCAAATTCAAAACCCGCTTTTTTTTTTGGTTTTTAAAATGAAAAATTGCGATAATTTTCTTTCTCCTCCTGTGAAGTGAATGAAATTTTCAGATCTTATGTAGTCAATGGAGAAGCACATTTTTTACTTAGATAATTTTTTTGTATATGTAGTACTTTTGGATTTGTTCTTGGAACAAATTTTTCCAAAATTATTTTTGTGAAAATTTTTAAAATTTTTCAGTTGAGTGTACAAAAAATTATCTAAGTAAAAAAGATGTATCTTACTCTATTGTAGAAGCTCTGAAAATTTGATATTGGTCGGACAAGTAGAAAAAAATACATCAATATTTCACTTTTCCAAAAAACATTTTTTTTTTGGAAAAGTGAAATATTGATATATTGTAGGACGAGATTCTGAAAATGTCAAAAACATTTTTTAAAACAAATGGAAATACAAAAGAAATGACTTCAGACACAGATAAACACTCAAAAAAGACGTTTTAGAGCTCAGAAAAAGCTGCCGTTTGCTTTTGTTTTTATCAAAAAAGGCTGAAAATTAAATAATTTATGTTTATTTTAATGTAGGTGCTGAATGGGGCTCAGCCCGGAGCTCACACTGAACTCTGCCCTTCAAAACAAGCGGCACCACGTTTTCAATTAAGAGCAGCTCCTGTCAATCCATCTCAAGCTCCTCTAAAGCTTCAACAATTGTTTTTAAAACTTGAAAAATCGTAACAATTCATCGAAACTTTTGCACAATCGTGTTACTTTCGTCCATTTAATCTCTGAGAAAATTGTTTTCTATGAAAAAGCAGAAGTTATCCGTCTTGATGATCTTAAATAGTGAATAGGTATTTTCAATGTCTCAATAGATTCTAATGTGTTATACTCGAAATGAATATGAACAGAAAATATAAATAGAATCCCAAATCATTAGCACCTGCCATAGAGCTTTCCTATTAATAATACCTGTCTTATACCTGTTGCATGTCCATTAAACCTAAATACAATTTATTCTTCTTCTCTCTTATTTTCTCAATCATTTGTTTCAATGTTGGAATTTGATCCACACATCCTCAACCACTTCTAAACGCACCTTGTTCTTCACCAATCAGTCCTTCAGTCACTTGACTTATTCCTTCAACCAAAATACCAGCATATATATCTTCCCTACAGCACTCAATAAACTAATTCCCCTATAGTTCCCACTTTACTCCATATTCCCTTACCCTTATATAAGGATACTATTATTCCTCTCCTAATATCTCTATAAACTCTTTTTAAACGATTTATTGCAAAATTTCCAAATCCATTCAATCACCAACTCGCCTCCGTTCTTGATCATTTCACCAGTAATTCCATCTACGTCCGCAGATTTACCATTCTTCAACTTTCTCATCCTTCTCTTTACCTCCTTCCTACTAATTACCTCATCTCCAAAACACCTATTTCTTCTTTCACCATCAAACCCACACACATTCATTATCACCTCTTCATTACTGCCAATGTTATGCAGATTTTTGAAGTGTTCCCTCCACATTCCCTCCATTCATTTTATCAGCTACGAAAGCACCATTCCTATTCATTATTCTATGCAAATTCCCCATACTCTCATTCTCAATCTTTCGTGCTTCCTTCCAGAAAAGCTTCCTATTCCCTTGTAAGTCCCCATTCATCCTTCTTCCAAACTGTTCATTTACCTCATTTTTACTCCTACGTATGCAACTTTTTATCTTTCTTTTTTCCTTCTTATATAATTCCAAACATTCATCTTTTGAGACATATCATTTGCTTTTAGCACATTCAACCACGCCTCTTTTTTACTTTTAACCGCTTGCATCACCTCTTCATTTCACCATTCACTGTTGAGATTATTGCTTCCTTCTTTTGCACATTCACATATTTCTCTTGCACTACTAACAAAGGCTCCTTCATTTGAGTCCAGATTTGATCTGTTCATCTTGTTCACACTCAACTGATTTATTTGCAAGCTGTCTTAAATACTTTTATTTATTACCTTGTTCACTTAACTTCTCACTCTTAATTCTTCCAACTTTCTTCCTTACCTCTTTTCTCTCCATCCACTCCCCCACTAACTTAATCTTGCACAAAAGTACATAATGATCCAAAAATCCCATCCCTAGCCACCTCACTGATAAACATCTATCTTATACTTATACTTCAACATCTCCTTCTTCACCAACACAAAATTAATCATACTTTTCATTTCGATTCTATCTCTACTTACACCAACTCTAATATACTTATGAAAACTCTTATGATTGAGAAAGTATTACTTACACACATACCTCATTCCTCACAGAAATCAATCACCATCCTATCATTCTCATTTTCTCCCATCAACCCAAATTTATCTGTTTTACTATAACTTTCTGATAACCAATCCATTCATTTAGATCGCCCATCACATTCAAACAAAAACTCCCACTCACCCCATCAAAGACATCATTCAGATTATCCCAGAAAGTCGCACTATATATATATATATATTATATATAGTACTTATATATAATAATACCTATATACTATATATATATATATATATATAATATATATCATACTATATACTATATATATTCATATATATATATATATACTATACTACTATACTATATGATATACTATATGAAAAAATATTATACTATATATACTTATATATATATATATATATATACCATATTATATATATATATATATATATATATATATAATATATATATATATATATTACTATATACTATTCATATATTATATATATATATATATACTATACATATATATCATATATATATTAATATTATATATATATACATATAACGTATATATAATATATAATATATAATATATATATATAAATATATATATATATCTATATATATATATGTATATATATTGTAAAACGGATCAACCATCCATGTCTGTTAAGTTTCTTTTCATAAATATCATTAAAATAACCAATTTTGCTTTTCCCGATGATGTCTAAAATGCAGAACTACAAACTGGATTTCTACGACAACTTTTAATAATAACTCGCACCATTATACTTGAAAACAAGCATGAAAATACGTAAAATTCCTTTGAAATTCTCACCCATAGTCAGATGAATCACGTTATCAAAAATGGTAATTCTTTAACAGTCTTTCAATTCATTAAAAAGAATCAATACTAATTAATAATAGATGTATTTCCACACAATGGCTTTACTCAATACAGATAAACATTAACCATTCTTTTACTAATCTACAACCTCATTGATGACACAGTGTATAACAAGCACAGTAAATAATTCCATAAAATGATATAAAATACCAACTGGTAACTCGAACTATTAAACATTAAAATTACAAGCTCTTCCAAAATATGTACTAAACGTCAGTAAAACAATTTCCATATAAATGACACACTCCTCAGGACACGGTAAACAGTTCAATAAAACGCCATATATAAACAAATTACTAATAATAAAAGAAAACCTACATTTTTCAATTCCGAACACCGACTCGGTCGGCTTAACCTATTAACTAAAAATCTATGTGCAACTTACAACTATATCACAGTAATACTTTACGTAGCAGTTATTAATGCCTTCCATCTATGATCCAAGATTACTTCTCCCGTGGCCCCACGTCCTCCGAAAGAGAAGATGCCGCACAGTACGTCCCACCAGTAACTGTAAATCCTTCCTTTATCATGAACTGGAACCCTGGACAAAACGTCTGAACGACCATCGTCCCTCCCGTCAGGCACAAGACGTTGGGATAGGCATCCCTGGATCCTTTTCTGGTTACTAACTGACTGTTCATCGTCCCCATACTGGTGCATATAACGTCAATAATCAGCGTTACCAGAATTACCACTATAAAGACTCAATAAATAAATCTTTAAATTAATAAAACAAACTCACTTACCCGTCTCCACGGGGATCCTTACTTCTTGATGACCTCAAAAACCACGTTACCGCTTTATCCTTCTTGTGTGTCACATTACATCCTACTCACAGTCCTTCCTTTTCTAGTTTCTGCCAAAATGACCACAACCTGCAGTTACACAAAGACTACCCACTCTCCACGCCCGCGCAAACCAACCCGCAACTAACCCAATTCATGCAGCGTACATCAAATTCATTATTTGCTCCTTCTCGAACCTCGCTCTTCCCTTTTACCCCCCGTCCCCGGGATTGCGTTGTTCCTTTTCTCCTCTTGTTCTTCTTTCCTTTCACTTTACTCAGTCCTCCTGGAGGGACACGGCCCCCTTCCAAGTCTGCTAAAAGGCTTTCCAAAAAAAAATCAAAATTAAAGACAAAAAAAATCAGCAACAAACCAAAAACAAAGACATCTTTTCTCTCTTACCGCATATTAAAACCATCAATAATGGTTCCATGTCCCGGGGACTTCTACGCACCACCAGTGTAAACGGATCAACCATCCATGTTTCTGTTAAGTTACTTTTCATAAAATATATTAAAATAATCAATGTTTCTTTTCCCTGATGAGGTCTAAATGAGAACTAAAACTGGATTTTCTACGTACAACTTTAATAATAACTCGCACATTATACATTGAAAACAAGCATGAAAATTACTAAATTCCTTGAATTTTCTCCCGTCAGATAAACGTATCAAAAATGTAATATCTTTAACAGTCTTTCAATTCATTAAAAATTTCAAATAACTAAATAATAATAGATGTATTTCCACACAATGGCTTTACTCAATAACAGATAAACATTAATCCACATTCTCCTACTAATCATACCACCTCATTGAGTGACACGAGTGTTTAACAAGACAGTAAGTTTACATACAATAATAATTAAAATACTCAACAGGTAACTCGAACTATTAAAACACTTAAATTACACAGCTCTTTCCAAAATATGTACTAACGTCAGTAAAAACAACGTTCCATATAAATGGCACCACTCCTCAGGACACGGTAAACAGTTTCAATAAAACGCACACTATATAAACAACCGTTACTAATACAGTAAAACAACAGACACACCCCATACCCATTTTCAATTTCGAAACACCGACTCGGGTCGGCTTAACCTATTAACAAAACTCTATGTGCAACCTTACAAACTACTATCACAGTAATACTTTACGGTGCAGTTCATTAATGCCTTCCCTAATCTATGATCCAAGCATTTAACTTCTTTCCCGTGGCCCACGGCCTCCGAAAGAGAAGATGCCGCCCAATCACAGTACGTCCCACCAGTAACTGTACACAATCCTTCACCTATTTCATAACATGAAACTGGCAACCCTTGGTCAAAACCGCTCACCGAACGACCATCGTCACCTCCCCGTCCAGGCACAAAGACGTTGCCGAGAGCAATAAAGCATCCTGGATCCACTCTCTACAAATTCACTAACTGACATAGTCTTCATCGTCCACCATTAACTACAGGGTGCTCCTATAACGTATCCCATAATCACACGTACTCCTATTACAGAATTAACACTATAAGTCAATAAATAAATAAAATGAATGAAACAAAACTCACTTACCCGTCTCCACGGGATCTTACTTCTTGATGACCTCAAAACACGCGTACCGCACTTCATATACCCGCTTCTTGTCGTCACTCTACATCACTTCCATCTTTCTTTCAGTTTTCTGCCACGGAAAACCACACAAAACAGGTACAAACTATTTAAATTTATTTTATAGCCTTACCTCGTCTTCCCTTTTTCTCGGTTGGTTGTTCCTTTTTCCTTCCTTTGTTCTTCTTCCCTTCACTTTATCAGTACCCTTACAATATATATATTATAATATATATATATATATATATATATACATATAATATATATATATATATATCACCTACATATATACCATATACATATATTATACTATATAATAGTATAGTATAATATATATAACAATCGTTTAAATCATAGTAAATTGGGAAATTCCTTAAATTAATGGATAAGAGTAAGTGTAGTACCAAAGATAAAGATGATCTTCATTTGAATACTAGAGAGTACTTTTTCTTTTATTAATTACTCTTACTTTATTTATTCGATAATTATAAAAAAAAATAATCAGCAAATCAATCACATAGAATTTAATTAGTCAAAAAAGATAATAAACACACACACACACAAGAAGAAAGATAACACCAACTATTAAAAGTCAAAAACGAACAACTTCACCCACATAAGAAAATAGATCACACAAATAAGAGAATACCTACACCAACATATATAAAACACATGCAACCCTCTGAGACTCGACTGATCTACAATCTCACACACTCCACCATAGCTAATAACTAATAATCAATGATACACTAATAATCAAAATAATAATATAATAATTAATAATAAATCAATAAATAATAAATAATAATAATAATAATAATAATAATGCAATAATAATAATAATAATAAAGAAAAATTTTCTGCGATGTAATATTTGTTTCATATTTACATATCATCATCTATGTTTTTAATATGTAATATTATTAATTCTTGAGAGAAAGTTCGCCCCTTTGAAAAATAACATTTAAAAATCAATGTAAAAACATTCATATATTTTAGTGTTTTCCTCAAAAAATTCAAATTCAAAAAAATTAAATTAGAATTCAAATTTTACGTCACATTTTTAACTCGGAGCATTACTAAAAAAAAACCCTATAGGACAAAATATTCGTTTGATTTCATTCCCGCATAAGTCTTCAAAGTTACTTTGTTTAATATAATATTTATATATATAATTATATATATAGTATATATATATATATATATATATATATATATATATATATATATATATATATATAAATATATATATATATATATATATATATATATAATATATTATATATATATCAGGGCGTAGCCAGGGGGGGAGCTGAGGGGGCTGCAGCCCCCCCCGAAAACTCCCTATGACTGAACCAAAATTTTCAGCAGAATACAAACTAAACACAAATAACTAAAACCAAACAATACACGTATATAATATATAAAAACGGGATGAGATACAATATCATATTAACATCAAATCAAAGCATATTTATATATATATATACTAATAATATAATATTATATATAATTTACTATATATAGATTATATATATATATTTTATAATAATATAATACATTGGATTTATTATTCAGGAAAAAATATGAAATAATAAAAAATACAACTGTACACTCAAATAAGAAAAATGTGCCAAGGGGGAAATAGAGAAAAACCCTCTTACCAAATAATGAAAATATACGTATTTATGCTCGACGCCAGTGGCAAGTCTTGCATTAAAGGGGCTCAAGTGACTCTGGACTTAACTCCAGCTGAAAATGATGGAAATTTTAGAAGCCTTCTTAGGTATCGAGCAAATGGAGGTGACCTGGTTTTGAAGAACCACTTACTTTCTATCGTCCAAAAACTCAACTGTACTACCCCGAACGCCGATGATACGAATGAGAATTACATATTTCTTATTATATATCAAAGCAAAGAAAAAATAGTGCTGAAATGTTACATAAAAAACAAAAAAAATTTCCACACAAAGTATTAGCTGATGAAACAACGGATATTTCCAGAACAAAACAGTTTTCACTTTGTGTGAGGTACGCGATTGGTGGTGATGGAGGTGTGATACTTTTACTTTAAGAGAGGATTTTTTTTTTATAATTTGTTCGAGTTTATGATATCTCAGGAAAAGCATTGGCCAAATGTTTTTTTGGAGAGACTCGGCTCTCTGTTTAAAATCGAAAATTTAAGAGGACAAGGATATGATGGAGCCTCGTCCATGAGAGGCCAAATTCCGCGGAGTGCAATCTGTTATTCGGAATGAATATTCCTAAAGATCTATACACACATTGTGTAGCACATAGTTAAAATCAATGTCTCTCAGACTCTTCTAAAATTCAGGCAATTCGAAACGTCTTATGCACTTTATGCACTTTTTTTCGATCGAGTCCGAAGCGCACAAAACTTCTGGAAGATAAAATAAAAGTTTTCTAGTAACCAAAATAACAAGATAATTCAAAAACACGTGCAAGACCAGATGGTGTGAACTGCATGAGGCGGTTTTTCCTGTTTTAAAGAGCTCTTGAGTTTTTTCTTTAGGAAATTTGGAAGAAATAAAAAAATGGACTGGTGAATTATCACAGATATGCTACATCGCTAGTATACTACACTCTCGACAATCAGTAATTTTTGCTCAAATTCATCAATAACATATCTTTTAAGTAAATTTCTTGGAATAACCTACACCTTGTCAAAACAGTTACAGAGTGTCCATTTGGACATTGTCAGTGCAATAAACTTAGTGAAAGACATTATTCAACTTCTCTAAAAAGATAGACAAAATGCAGACACAGAGTTTAAAACCATATTCACACAAGCTTAAAATGTATGCGACAGCTTAGGTATTGAAATAACAATTCTAAGAACTACGAAGTTCCAGAAATATCGTTGTAATGTGCCTACATCAGATCCCGACATATTTTCGCATCTCAGTTTTTATTCCGTTTATTGATGATCTGATTTCTTCGTTGACGACCACACAAATATTTTTATCTTATTCATCGATCATCTATGATATTATTATTATATCACTATATTTCACTAATTTCACTTATTCTAATTATATTATTATTATAGTTATAATATTTTACATCTAAGTATAAATATGATTTAGTCAATTCACCTAGTAACTAACATATTAGTTAATTAATTAAAATTTGTGTATTTAAATTTTCCTCTATTTTAATATTAAAGACGTTACTTCCATATCATTATTATTATTCACATTATTATTCATATTATTCAGTATAAATTATTCATTATTATTATTATCACAACTAAAAGGAGATTAAGTGAAAGTTATTAAGGTATTAGTCTGCAATAGGATCTCTTGTTCTAATTAAAAAATAGAAACTGATGTTATCCATTATTCATTGTATTATTATTATTATCCTGCTGATTTATATAAATATATATCTATTATAATACACCATGAATAACTGCGCATCCGAGCCCCTACTTTGCAGCCCTAATTATTATTTATAATTTTACACTATTATTATTGGAAGTGTATTGCCTATCTTTATCCTAACAATTGGCTAATTATTATCTCTCCTTTGAGTAATTATATCTTTATAGCATAGCAATTGATTAAATACATAATCCTGTATGTCTCACCATCTTTAATTTTTCTAAGTTATTTAGTTTAATCTTAATGAACCTTATTTTTTTTTAAATACTCAACGATGTATTCTGTATAAACGTATTTATCGGGAATATATGTTGAAGAGTAAGATTGATACGCTAATACAGGTCTTGCTATTACTTCAATTACATTCGAGTCTTAGCACAAAATTATGTCATGCAATTGATCACTCACACTTCCTCTCTCTCTCTC
>JABUQX010070437.1:35000-40263 GCA_015478945.1 Trachelipus rathkii | reverse complement strand
AAGTAAGATGTAACAGTATAAATTCTGTTACATCCTTACGTTTCTCCACTTCTTTCCTCTTCATCCAAGTCCCCACTAACCTAATTTTGCATAAACAATATGGAATGATCTGATGTTCCCATACCCCACCTCCTCACGTGATTAAACATCCACACATACGTTTAAATGCCTCCTTCTTCTCAGCGCAAATTCAACCATTACTTTTAACATCAATCATCATCTCTGTCCTTTCTCACTTCTTGTATAGGGCTACTTATAGACAATCTATGGTTTGAAAAAACTGCTGCTTAAAGACATTGCACATTTTCTCATAGCACAAATAACAAAAAAAAAATTAAATCACCCTAGTACCATTACTCATTCTCTCCTTCCTACCCCAAAGACATCTTTATCTCATTCCTCATTTGATCACCTATCCATCAGTTAGTTACCTAACACATCCACTCTGCATCCCCCCACTCACTCCATCCAAAACATTATTGAGATCATTTCAGAAAGTATATACATTTCACTCTCTTTAATATCATCCTCATATGATCCATATAATGCCACATACACACTTTAACCATCTTAAATTTAAATTTAATCATTAATATTCTAACACCCACACCCAAAGCTCACCATAGCTCTATGCTACAGATCACTCATCAGAATAGCAACTCCTTCTCTCCCCCTCCCACTCCATTTTTTTTTGTATCACTTTTGTTATAAAACTATTTTAAAAATACTGTGCTTTAATGTAATAAAACTAGTATCAATAAGTGGTATCAGTCATTTTGTAACCAGTATAGCACTCAATATTTTACTATGGATGTAAGACCATGGAATTACAATGAAAAATAAAAATATGTGAGTACTAACAGCTTTTAAAGATGTTCAATATGAAATAATAGGTCTATAAATTTCATATTTATAATATTTCTCTATGGAAGTACTTATCAATTATAGCAACACCAGCTGATTTTCATAAAATTTACATGAAATGTTTGAAATAATCAGTAAAAGAAAGTAAAATTAAATAAAAAAAACCGGTCAAAAAATTGTGCTTACAAATGTTATTGAATGTATAAATTATACTTGCAAGGCATATTTTACTGCCCAGATATTTTTTTTTTTTTTAAATTTTTTGTACTCTTAAACATGATGACCCAAGCAATATTTTTTTCAGCACTCACTGGTTAGGTGGTAAGGGGGGCTGAGCTCCCTGTAGATAAATACTTAAGTTACCCATTGCATTCATTTAGACTTAAAAATTAACATAATTATCGAGATCTTAAAAATGATGCGAATAATTTCCTATTTCTATAATGTTAAACCAGTTTTAAAATTCATGATGTATACGGTATATATATACACCTTTTTAAAAAAAAAGAATAAAAAATAAAAATTAAAGAAAATTAAAATAAAATATATGATGATAATTACAGGATGGTCGGCAACTTTTTTCTTGATCTTTAATAATTGGAGTATTTATAGTTATAATATAAACGTCACTCAAGATGCACAATTCATTTAACTGTATAGGGTTCCCTAGCGTATATAATTTTTATTGAAAATCTGGGTATAATTTTATTAAACATACTTTATTAAAGTGATATATGGGTACCATTTATAATATATAGATAATAAATATAATTATATAATTATAAGTAAATAATATAAATATTTATATATATTTAATGATATATACATGTTAATATATATAAATTTATATTAATATAATTATTATAATAAATATTAATATTATATAAGACGAGCAGTATGTGGCTCCAATATAAAATAAAATATATTAATATATAATAATATAAATATAATATATATAATATATATATTATATATATATATGATTATATATTATATATATATTATATATTATATATATATATATATATTATAATATATATATATATATATATAGACAAAGTTAATTACGCCCCACACGGAACGGTGAGCTTATCGGATGCAGATATTATAAATTTTATATCACATGTGGTGAAGCATTCTAATAGATACTAGTATAGTATAAAATATTCTAAGAAAAAGGAGGTCTAATCCAGGAATCTTTAATTTTTTGTTATTTTTTTTTTTTTTTTTTTTTTTTTTTTTTTTTTTTTTAAACCTGTTCTAAGGGCGAAATCGTAACTGCTTTAAATATTAGTTTCCTGAGGTTCGTATGATAACGTTATTTTTTTAATATGGTTTTAAACTATATTTACACAATTGGCTAATGGTAGGAGCTCTTAGCACGCACGGAGGAAACACAAGCGAAGGGATTACGTTGTCCTATTACCACCCATGATATTGGCGTATTCGGAGGAGCGAGGACGATCCGCCGCTTGTAATCAGAAGAATTGGCCACGATACACAAAGAAAGAATTCGACATTGGCTTATAAATTTGTATACGAGACCCATCCCCGAGTGGGAGCCTAGTCCTACCGCGAGTTCCCCAGGAAAGTATTGATGATGTGCCGAGAACGCGCACCGACTGTTTCCACTCTGAGCGAATCGGTGCGGATTACATTAGGTTAATATACACCTATTGTTGGTATTCTTTGAGATGTATAAACCTATCCAATCTAACTACACTAATTGTTTACACGCAGGATATCTCAAAAAATGTATATCTGCAAGGTGAGCCTATGCGTCTCAGTATTGTATCTAAGCTATGAGATTCATTATTGTGTTTTTTTTTTTTTTTTTTCATTTCGATCCCGTTAAAATCTGTTCATGAGTTTTATGTAATGTCATAGAGTCAATACTTGAAAAATGTTTTTTTATCAGAGCTTCCACACTTCGGCAGTTCGTCTCCCGTCCGAAGAGCGTTTAAGTTAACTTTCTCTAGCAAGGTTTAGTTTTATATTGTCACAAGCTATTATTATAGATAACTATTATTAATTATTTTTATACTGGTTAACATAAGATAGTATTTATGGCAATTCACTGTTAACCACTATATAAATATAGGAAATCAGTTATATACTATCGATCATCTGTTAAAATATATCTTATATAATACTCAGTTACGTTATCACAGTCATTTCACTTTGATCATAAAGTACCGTATGTTCCGATAGCTCAGTGTAGTAAATATATTGGTGTATTGTAAGTAGTAAGATAGTGTTTAGCCTAAGTAGTTATGCTCAATTATAATAATAGTCATAGTACTTAGTGTATAATACTGATTACTAGTAATGGTGAATAATATTGAGGAAAATATAAATATATGGCGATATAATATGTATAATGATACAAAAGGAGCACTGAGCATGACATATGGATACACAGAATTTCACATACAAACTATAGAGCGGTGCAGTCTAGTATTATAGATTGCGAAGTTGATATATAACTGGAATTTACTGATGGAAATGTGACTATAAATTATATCAAAACTATTCTAAAAAAAAGTGAGGATATAGAAGGTTTAAGTTGTTAGTAAGTAGAAATGACGGTAATAGTTGAAAAGTTATTTGTATGTGGCTAAGCCAACGTTGAACATAAATAAGGAATAAGTGCGGTAATAAATACATAATAGTAGCTTAGCTTGATATATAGAGCCAAACAGTGAAAGGATAGGCCGGTAGAGTACGAACGAAGAGTTACATAGTAGCATATATAATAGGAGAAGATAAGTAATAGGCTCACTCAAACTCAAAAAGCCGCATAAATATAGTATAACAGGATAAGCTCAAAAATAGTGAAGGAGAGAAATAAAGTAATATAGATATATAATAAATTGGGAATTGTGATCGGGGTCAATAACCAATTGGTTCTGAGATGACTGGCTCAAAACGAGCGTAGTCATGAAAGCTGCAAGGCTCCCGTTAATCGAAGCGCGACCCTGGATCCTTAAATGCCAAGGTAGACATTACCCTAAGAGAAGTTCTCTTCCATACGCAATAAGGGCAAAAATATCTCTGCCTGGATATTTGCAGAAGAACTTTAAAAAAAAAGACACTAATAGCATTGATATGTCTAGCTATGAACAGATAAGAATTCTAGTTACTTCAGTTAATACGCGTATAATAGAAATACTAGTAGATAATGGAGTATAAGAATTAGAAAGAAAAGGAATCATATAAAGTGATACCCGAGAATAAGCTAGTGAGAATAATAAATAATGAGTACAAATGATATTTGAGCTACAGTTGGCAGTGAAAAAGAGATAGAAAGATGGGGTGAGATAAATAAGATAAAGCCAATGGTCGTACGTAATAAGTGTGAACACAGAGGCTACTAAGGAGTCAATAATAACAATAATATAAGTGTCCCCTAAAGTTAAGACCAGAAGGTATGATATAGGCCAGAAGAACCATAGGTAAATATATATTTATAATGAGAATAAAAAATAGGGGCGGATAAAGATATAATACGTGGAGCCATAAGAAATATTAAAATATATGTAAATAAGTGAATGCCACAAGTGCCTTGTGAATTAAAACCTACCGGAACTAAAGAAGAATATAATAATATTATACATATATATAGTTATTAATATTGTAATTAAATAGAATTATATATAATAAAAAGAGTATATAGAATATATATATACTATAATATATATAAATATAGTAATATAATATATATAGTATATATATATAGTCACTATATATATATATTATTATAATTATATTAATAATATAAGAATATAATAATAATAATTAATCAATTATAAATTATTAGGTTCTCGTAGTTTTCAAGGCATTATGATTCTCCTTTATAAAATATATATAATCTTGGCATAGGCTTCTTCAAGCCCATATTTTCTATCTTAATGCTTGCTGTGTCTTCGTGGCAGACTAATACGCAAATTATGGTTTACTTTGAAATTTTGTATTGTTGATCCTCGAGCAGCCCTCTGTGTCGAATATTAGGAGGCAGTATTGCTTTGTTTTCTTTTCCACATATTCGTATTCCTCTTTTTCCTGCCATGTAGCCAATCTTTGGTACATTTTTATCAGCCTGTTTAATAGGTGGATACTTTTCCTTTTTTATTAAATTAAATGCTAAATAATCTACTGCTTCGTCTTAAGTTTTTTTTATCGAACCAGTCTCTTGCTGATTCTTCCCTCCAAATTGTTTGCTGAATATTCTTGATCCAAGCTGTTGGAAAATTTTGATATGATAAGCAAGCAATCAACAAAATTTCTGAAGAATCAGTGAAAGTACTTGTATACAAGCCTTCTTCATGGACACTTTCTTCAATTCACTAACTTTGGATTGTATTATCTAAATGGATTCTAATATATATAATTTTAGAGG
>JABUQX010070437.1:22500-30000 GCA_015478945.1 Trachelipus rathkii | reverse complement strand
CACTTACACTCACCAGATAGAACATACCAACTTACATTAATATTGCATCTATAAAACACACCGCCACACTCGTAAAACACACGACGGAGCTGCCGATGGAAAACACAAAACCCTGTGTCGACCGAGGTCTGACCCTCTTCACTTGAGTTGGAACGATAAACGAATTTTGGTTAGGGGCCTCCATAACCTTAAATGGTGTAAAGCAACAAATTAACAAATATAATTAATATAATAAAAAACATGTCAAGCGAACTGCCTCATCCAAAACATACGTGTACACACATAAAACTTTACAGCGGAAAATCTTATTAAGGATAATAGTTTTAGATTCATGTTGTAAAGTTGTAACTTATTTAAAGATAAATTTGAATAAAAGAATTTTTAAACACACACTCTAAGCAGTGTTAACGCGAACCCCAATTTTACTAATCGTAAAGAGCTTGTGCCTCGAGACGGAACGTAAGACTTTTTCACAATTGATAAACTAACACCTAACACTCTCCCTACCACGACCTCTTAAGTAAATGCCAGTGCCGACTCAAATCAGTAAATCGAAGTAGGGAGTGTTAACCCTAACACCAGGGGGGAAATCTAGTATGCTTCTTCGCTTTAACCTGTACTCTAACTGACATCTGACCCAAATTAACTCAATGTCTAACTGACTATCTACACTTAAATACCATGATTTTGATGGAACAAAAAATATTTAAAAACATCGAAAAATAATTATAAAATAACAAATATAAAACAAATACAATAAAGCAGTTATCAGTAATCCAAGTAGACGCCGGTGTAATTAGCCCCTATAACACTCTACAGAGAGAATTAGATAATGCGTTGCTATGTTACTGCCGTCTTTAACTGGCTTTAACTTTTGCAAATAGACTGCTTAACTTTCTAGCTTTTACTGCTTAAAACTTTCTGCATTATACTGCTTTATACTATTCTGCATATAATACCGCTTAATAACTATTATACAATTACGATAATACCTTTAAAGGCAGTAATATCAGTAAATCAATAGTGAAGTAGTTAAATACCTAACACCTAGGATTAGATAAGATATGCTATTTGATATTTACTGTATTTTAACTGCACATTTAACTCAGAATGTTTTACTGCTTAATTATACTACATGAGTTTTTACTGCTTTAACTGATATATGTTAGTTTACGTGTTTTAACTCAAAAGATATACTTATTAAACAATTATGTTTTATTTGTTTGTAAATTAACTTTATTAATTATTTTAGTGTATTTTTATTAGTAATGATATATTTATTATTTTAGGATTTTATTTATTGTAGTTTTTATTATTTAATAAATATTATTAACTTGAATAAGTGTATAATAAGAATTATATTCTAATTGACGCTAATTTGTTAATGATATTATTTAGGATACACAGAATTACAAAACTAGAAAGATAGTAGTCACTTACAGGAATGTAGCCTCAATATTAGACACCCGTTGATCATTGTACCTCTGGTTTTATACACGAATGCGGGTGTGAATGGGCCACACAACGAAACACAGGCACAGGTGTGTTATGACACCTAATACATTAATACCCAGTAGGAAACATTTAAATTATGTAACACCCCCACACACGAGTCACACACAGATTTTACTTACACTCTCACACAGAGTTTAACTGTTAGAACGAGCACGCAAAAAGAAGTAATTTAGCCTACGAACTCACGACACGCAGAGAATTTATCGTAAGCTACAACACAGAAGCCCAGCTTCCTACTTACCACCACACACACACCAACACACACCACACACGGGCGCGAGCGACACAACAAAACACACACTAATACGCGAGCAACACACACACACACACAGCACACACAGCACGACGCCCAGAGGGCGAGCGAAAGCGAACAGCACACCTAAACAACATATGACGAGGCAAAAAAATAATAAGAGTGGGCCCATCAGTACGAAGGCGTAAAGGTTAGAAATTATATGTAAAAACCACACCTAGTTGTTATGTAAGTCATTCATTAAAGCAAAAGGCGAAGCGCGAATCACAATATTGATGAAATTTACATCGGTAACATGCAGAGTTAGATAAATAACACTAAAAAGTATATTCGGACAACAAGGTGTGTAAACTGTTATAAAAACTAATCAATTGAAACTAATTGACAGGAAAAATCAAATCCAAAGTCGAAGACAGTTACCTGTGGATGGTGCCACAGCGAAAGGAAAATTCCAAAAGTTATTATACTGATTTGAGAACCAAAAATTAACCAAATATGTGTAGTTTAGCGAAGCCCGTAGTAAATTTGAGACCAATAAAAGAATAGAGGTGGTAAAAACTATCAGGAGTATAATAACCTAAAATAAAAAAAAAAATAAGAAACTGATTAGGCAGAAATAAAATGGTTTAATGAAGGTTTTGAGATTCAAAAATCAGATGTAAAAAACAGGAGGTTTTTAGGGGTGGACGCTAGATAAGAGACAATAGAAAATACTAAGAAAAGTAGGAAAAAGATGGCGTGATAGTCAATAACAAGAATGGGGGTCAAGACACACACTTAAACGCTAAGCATGACCCACCTCCCAAGAAGCAACCAAGCGTTATGCCACGTTGCTTCAAGATCTATTGAATTACTGCTAAATTAATCATAAATACTTTAAGCCAAAGGTAAATAAGAGTAACTCAAAGGAAAGAACAAGAAGAGTAGATGTGAGATTCTCATTTGCTAAGACAAATAACATGATATTTTATCTCAAAAAAAAAATACAATTTCTACAAGTTCCCCTTACTTTAAACAAAAAAATGACAATTATTTACAACACTCAAAATACGATTAAAAATACTTGAATTCAACTCGAAATGTTTAGACTGAAATACATAAAATAATGTAAGCAAAGTTTTTTAATTATAATGTCATGGTTTTATATGGCCTATCTTTGATATATTGGATGGAATATATAATTATCTCAATGTTGACAATTGAGACAATCCAGTCACGACCAGAAAAAACACAAATTCAAACCGCGACTAGTGTCCTTGTCAGATCGAAGAAAAACAAATGAAACAAGGCTGCTCTCTGAGGAAATAAAAATTGTGAAGTAGATAGTGATTTACAACTACTAGTCCCTTTGTTTTGCCACTCCGCGTCATCAATGTGGCCCCACAACAAAACCCGCCCACCCCCTTCACCTCCACAAGCGACCGGAACCCCCAAGGCCACAAACCCCCAAGCCAATCATAAATAAAGCACCATATTCACGGGTCACCAACAATATAAACTATCTGCAGGAACTGCCCCAACCATTTTTCAATGTAAACAGAGTGTACGGGCCGCTGGCAAAATAACTATGCAGCGTTCCAGGCTCACTAAAAGCTTAGGCATCGCTAAAAATTACTAAGCAACCACGATAAACGACCTTATTTGATCGGACGGCCTCTAATCTTTTTCCTAATATCAGAGGTCAAAGGTATTTCCAGAAAGACAAGCACCTCATTGTATATATTATTTTAATACCTAAAATATATTTCAAACTGAAACATGCTAGGATCGGTAAGATCTTTAAGCAGGTAAGAAGGAAACCTTTTTCCTTACTTGTTGATTGGTCGGAGTAGTTTTCCCCTAGTTCATAGCTAAACCAAACCAGAAGGGCTCAGCATAGAAAGCCCACCCGCAAAGGTCAGCCAACCCCGACCTGAACTACGTGCGCTCGCGCCGCGTCACCGGCCGGCTGCGTGAGCCATGCCGGCGCAGCGATTTCCGCGAATTCCCGGCTAAGCCGCGTGACGCCCACAAAGGTCGATAATATATTATTTATAGAACAATATACAAAAACACAACAAACCACACCACACGACAACAATACACACTACACCACTAACACACACACACTCACAACACAGCTCACTTACTACAGTATAACGATATTAATTTAATTAAGACAATTATTAATTTTTATATTTATTAATATTATATACTAAAGTAGTATTTACTCATGACCTATTGTTAATTTATTATTTAAAACACAACACACACACACACATACACAACATAGACACACACACACACAACACACACAACACACACACACCCACCACAGTTACACACATTACACTATACGCCTCACCCGTATACGATATTTTGACTATGAATGACCTCAACTATTGAATAAGTACCTCAGCCTTTTGAAATACCGTCAAACTGTTTAAGAAATAATGCACTCAGAATTTTTGACAACTTAACTTTGTGATGCCCCTAAAGCTTTTGATGCTTCTAAACTTTGATATGCTCAAGCTATTTGTCCTCAATTGTATGAATTCCATTAACTTTAAATAAACTTAGCTTTAATAAGGTACCTCAGCATATTGGTGGACTTCATCTATTTGATAGTGACTTAATCTTTTAATGGCACGATCATTCATTTGATTACCGATCATATTAGTTTCAAAAAGCTCTATAACCCGAAATTAAAATATGCCTCAATATATTTACTAAAAAGTTAGAAAGAGTCATTAGCTCTTCTCGTACTTACAATCTTTTCCAAAGCAATGTGACCATTATCTTTATAATTGGAGGTCATCGCCCATTTATATGTTAAAACCACCGGCCGGTAAATATGACGTGTAAAGCTCATAGATATGGTAATTTGTATAAAGGGGTGCCACCCGCCATAAGACCTACCCAAAAAATCTGTAGGGTTTGGCCTTCGGTTCATGTAGAGGCGAGCTGAGATTATACCAGCCGCAGATGATACTTCACTGGTTGTACTTGGTATGATGGAATGTTAATGAAACTGACTTACAACATACTATAGAGGGTTACACACCGCTACTCCCCCGAATAGGGAAATGGAGTTCCCCTGAACTCTAATGTGACTAGAGGACGCGAAGAACCATGGCGGTTTACTCCGGGGAGACGGAAATGACAATCTGCAATCGCATTCACGTTCGGCTAAAAGTGAAGCGATACTATTATTTATTTCGGGCCTGCGGGAATATCGAAAAACACCGGTAAGCGAGTTCAGGGCTGGGGGCAGGCGGAAACGCGGCTAACCTGTTGCGCCTCGGCGGGACGCACGTCGTTACACCTAGCACAGAGCTGACTTTGCGCAAAGAGAAAGGTGACGCACCAGGCGGGAATGCGGAGGATTGGCTGAACTATTGCAGAAGTGGAAGGCTCAATTGCTGGAGCCCTAAGAGGTGGTTCGCTAATAATGTATATAAGAGAATTCTTGGGAAAAAACTACTCCGAAAATCACCCAATGAAGAAGTAATTCTTGTAACTCACCTTTCCTTATTGATCCGTAACGGATGTTGGCTTACCGGATCCAGCAGTTTACAGTTTAAAATATATTTAATAAAAAATATTAAATGAAATTAACAATGCATTCTTGTCGATATAACTGGAAATTACCTTTTGACCTGATATTAGGAAAAAATTAGACCGTCGACAAATAAAAAAAAAAAAAAGAAGGGAAAAGAGGATTAAGAACCGAGTAAGAAAAGAAATTTAGGGAGGACCATAATTTAGGACCTAACGTAAAGTGTTAACCTGCAACACACATTTTACAGGAAACAAGGTCATGTTTTAGCAAATACCTATATGACCGAGATTGAGGGCTTACCACAATCGCCCCGGAAGATTTACGAAAAAGGATTGATCCTACAACCAAAATTTACAGAGAGAGGTCAGTTTTCGTTAATCCTGCAAGGAGTGACAGGGTGGTTGTGATTATCCTCTTATGATGGCAGTGTAAGACCATTGTACTAAGACCATAAATAATATATAAAAAAGGGGAAAACCCCGAAATAATATTAAAAAAACCCTTGAAATATATATTCTAGATTACATCGAACGTGAATAATATAAATGTAAGTGAATAATGTATATTATTTTTAAATAAGAAACTTAGAAGATTTTAATATTATTATTTTTTATTGTTCTATTGTTCTAGAGAACTATATTTTTGTTTATTTTAACTTCAATAAGATGGCTTTAAGAATGATGGGTAAGCAAGTAAGTCAATAGGATCAAAAAGCGGTAGCATAGCATGGTAGTAGAGGGTCCGCTAGAAGTGACCTTTACTAGAATAAATTTAGCTGCGATTTATTGCTTTGAAGGTATAAACGTTGAAAATAAGTAATTTGATAATTAAAAATTTAAAAAAATTTATAGAAAGTTGATTTTTAAAATTTGGATGGTTGAAAATTTGTAAACAGAATGTATTAACAGTTAAAAATAAATTTTTTGTAAAAAGGTAATGAATAACAACTCCTAATTATTTTAAAGAAACTTTGAAATATTTTAGTTATACTTGACGATGAGTAATATAAATGTACAATTCCGTTTTAATTAAAAACATAGAAATGTTTTTAATAAATTATACGCTACATATATGTGTAGTGAGTGTGCGTTGTGTGTGTGTGGGCGTTTTTGTGACTGTTGTGTGTGTGTGTGTGTGTGTGTGTCGTGGTTGTTGTGGTGTGTGTGTGTGTGTGTGTGTGTTGTGTGTGTGTAGTGTGTGTGTGTGTGTTGTTGTCGTTGTAAGTAAATATGGTGTTGTAAGTAAATGGGGGGTGTGTGAGTGGTTAGGTAACATCTGCGTGATGTAAGTAAATCTGGTGTGAGAGTGTTAAGAAATCTCGTGTGTGGACTGTGTGTGAGTGTGAAATTTAAGTGTCTATGGGTAAAATGTTAAGTGTCATAGTGAATGTGTGTGTGTGTGTGGCCGCATGTGTATGAAGTGTAAATGTAAGTGTCTATGGGTAAATGTAAAGCCAGCACAAATGAATGTTGTGTTCTAAATAATAATAAACAATAGGCATGAAGGAAATTAACACTAAGTATATAATAAAAAATAAAATAATTAAAATAATAAAATAATTAAAAAATAATTAATAAAAATGAATAAATAAATAAAAAGTCATGTAAAACAAATAAAAAACATAATGTTAATAATATATGAGTTAAAACAGTGAAACATATGATAGTTAAAGCAGTAAAACATGGAGTTAAAGCAGTAAAACATTGAGTTAAAGCAGTAAAAACAGTAAAAACAAAAGCATACTAATCCCCCTAGGTGTTAGGTAACACCTCTATTGATTTACTGATTTACTGCTTTAAGTATGTTAATGTATATGAGTTTAAAGCGGGGTAACGCAGAAAGTGTAAAGCAGTAAAGCAGAAAGTCAAAGCAGTAAAAGCAGAAATTTAAAGCAGTAAAGCAGAAAGTTTTAAAGCAGTAAAGCAGTAAAACAAACGCATACTAATCCCTTAGGTGTTAGTATGCTTTTGTTTGATTTACTGATTTACTGCTTAAGGTATGTAATTGTTAATAAATATGCGAGTTAAAGCAGTAAAAAACATATAAGTTAAAGCAGTAAACATTGAGTTAAAGCAGTAAAACAGTTAAACACAACAAAAGCTTACTAATCCCCCCTACGTGTTAGGTAACACCTCTATTGATTTACTGATTTACTTCTTTTAAGGTCTGTAAAGTATATGTTTTTAATTAA
>JABUQX010070437.1:7500-12500 GCA_015478945.1 Trachelipus rathkii | reverse complement strand
TATATACTAAAGTAAGTCAGATATATATATAATATATATATAAATATATATATACTACATATAATATAATATATATATACATATATATCATATATATAATATATACTCTACATAAAATATACATAATATATATATATACTAATATAACTAACATAAATATATATATATTAAAACCAGCGGCGCATCGTCTTGAAATTTCATATAGGGAAGCGGGAAAAGTCTTAATTTTGCAAGACAGGGAAATACATATATAATGTTGCGCGAGTTTTCATTACACTTCTAACTTCTTTTAAAACGCAACCAGTAATTTTGAATTGCCCTGAATGAATGAATGAATGATTAAACGATCGGTTAGCTAGTATTGTATTGAGAGAAAACCTAATATTTTTAAAATCAATTCCTAATCTCTCTTAGGAAAATATATTTTTCATATATTTTTATATAAATATGTATAATATTTATATTATTGGCTAAAAAAAATGGGACTTTATATATTATTAATTTGTAGTTTTCAGCAGAGAAATCTACCCGAAAAAATATTCATTTTCCCTTCTGTTTCAAATGTCATATATTGACCCTCTGAGTCAAGCTTATATATTTATTTGTCTTAAACGATTCTTTTTGGAATAATTTTCTTTATACCTAACCAATTTACATGGGACTTGTACTTATTATTGTACTCGACATATTCTGCTTACTTTGCAAAGGGAATCTCATTTGCTTAAATATCTTCAAAGATATATCACGAAAACCATTTTTTACATTTTAAGAGCTACCGCTTCCCAACTCAAAATGCCACGCTATTAATTTGGATTTTTCTTATACACCTATCAAACTATATATGCACCAATATTATAAAAGCAAATTAAACATGTATACACAACTTTTATTTCAAATAAATTACAATATATATAATACAAAATATAAACTATACTAATACACTATATCACTACTATCATATCAAATATATATTAATACTATACATACTATATATTACCATCTATAACATATCATATAATACTAATAATATATATTATACTACATAATATTATATATATATATATATGCCTTCACGAAATATTGAAACACCTTTCGATATTCAAAAAGTTCAATCTCCATTTGTTTATTATTAGACCAATTTAAATATTGAAACTTTCTACATGCATTATATAACATCTAATTTAGATCCTGTACTAGTTTTCAAAATGCTGGTATATCTAGTTTTGAAATTAGTAACATTTAAAGTTAGAAGAGCCGATGAGGATTTCTTGGCCGATATTCTGACAATATTTTTTTAACAGTTTCATTTAAAACAGTTAAATCTTTCTAAATATACAAATAATATATCCACAGAAACACAAAACTCCATTCATTATTCTATATTAGTTTCGTAGTTTAAATTGACCCCTTTGGCCTATGACGAAGAGTCAAAGTTCACCTTTTTGAGAAAATCTAAAATCTCACTTTTTTCATTTGTTATTTCAAGTTTGGAGTTCAAATTCATTTCATTTGATTAGAATATTGTGCTGAATATACTAATACATATTGGTTTTGGTTGGTACTTATACATAATTACTGGTTTATACTTACTGACAACCATTTTCGCGCTCATTAGCAGGGTATAAAAGCTTGGGTAAGATCTATAAACCTTATTATTTGTCATATTTATTTGAGTACAAGTTTAGTTCCATATTAACTCTTCCAAACTTGCTTTGTTTTTCTCTTCCAGAACATCCAGATTCTATGATATTATATAGGCGATGTTGAGTAAATAATATTTTGATACGCTTCCGTTCTTCAAATAGAAGAATCCCGCTAGGTTTAGAGCAACGGAAAAGTGTATATCTTTTATATTTTATTTTTAAATTTATATTTTAAATTTATATTTATATTTATATTGTATTTTTTTATCCTATGCAAAGTGCTTATATGATACCCGGGCTGATAGCTAGAAAATTTTTTTTGTTCTCCCTTTTTCAGGATAGTATTTATTTTTACTTATTAGCTTCTCTTCTTCACTTTTCAGTTTAGCTAGGGACAATTATGGTATCAATTCCTTTTCACGTCATTTAGACTAAATTCTGATAATTCAGTCTCCCAATTATTTGTAAAAGCTTCTGAATAATTGTGGATAATTATTTATTACTTACAATATCCCAGAGGGATACGAAACAATTGAAATATTTGAATTCTTGTAGCTTTCGCCAAATCACCCATATTTCGACCCCACGATTTTTAAGACTTCAGCTCCGTACTGAATATCTTAAAAATTGCGGGTTAAAGGGGATTTTCAACGTTGAACTGAAAATTGATGTTTTCCTTCTCTAATCAGTCTATTATGAAAATACAACTTAGATTTTTGACTTTCTCTTTCAAAAACCTATTTAACTATTCTGTCTTCCTAATTGACTATTAACTGAACTGTTACAAACGAGTTATTATATTATTATATATTGTCGTCGGTCGATATTATGAAAATTTATCTGACAGATATTAATGATAATAATTTTTTTCGTTCAAGCGATTTAAACTTGATCTTTCGTTTTTTTAAATATGTTGGGAATTATGTAGGTGATGATATATAATTTCTTTAATAATATACTATATATAATTAATAATACATATATATATTATAATATATAATAATAATATCATATATAAATATATAATCAATACATATTACTACTACTACTTTAATAATAATATAGCTATATACATATATACATATATCTTTACAGAAATAACTTAATCTTTCTATTTGTTATAAATTTCCCATGTACTAATTTCTGAATAAAGAAATACAAAATAACAACCACTACTTAATTAATGTATATTCGTTTCATTTATTTGAAGTTCAATTGTTCATTTTATTATATTTCTCTAATATTATATATACTATATATTACTATATAATATTATATATAATATATATTTATAATAATATATATTACTATAACTATAATATATATATATAATACTATATATATATATATATATATACTATAATTATTACTATACGATACCTACTATACAAATACTCATATATATATAAATATATATTATATATAATAATATATAAATTATAATAATATATAATATATATAATAATTAATATACATATATTATATATATATAGATATATATATAATAAATAATATATATATAATATATATATATATATATAATAAATAATAAATATAATATTACATATATATAATAATAATAATATATATAAATATATAATATATATATATATATATATATATATAATCATATATAATATATACATTATATATAATCATATAAACTATATATATATATAATATAAAATATAATATACTATATATACTATATATATAATATATACTAATAATAATATACTATATAAGTATAAATTTATTTATAAAATATATATGTATATAATATTAATATAAATATATAATATATATATTATACTATATATATATAATCATATATAATATATATAACATATATATATTACTATATATAATATATATATATAATATATATATATTATAACTAATATAATATAATAATATACATGACATTTTATAAGTGGCTTGAACTCCAAGCGTTAATATTAGGTTACGGTTAATTTAGGCTTGACTGGTTAGGTATACGTCTAGCGTATAGGTTCAGGATTAGGTATAAGGTTAGTTAGGTTAGGCTTAGGTTAGGTTAGTTTTACCCAACAAAAAATTTAAACTGTATTTACCCCTAAAAATAATTAAAATAACAGATACCTTAAATTATTGACTTTTCGTCCTGAGAGCTTTCAACCACACTATCAAATAGCCTATATATAAATATATATACATAATATATATACATACATATTAATATTATATATACTTATATATAGTACTATATATACTAATATATATATATATATATAATATATATATAATAATATATATAATATATTATATATAAATAACAAATTTATATTAAGGGGAGGACTTCATAAGCAAAACCTCAAACTATTCCAAACGAATAAAAGTAATGTTTTTTTGAATGAACAACTATGAAATCTTTAATTTTATGAAAAAACCAAACAAAAAAACTGTTCGTTTTTAAACAGTTTTAGGGTGAAGAGAGGAAATTTTTTTTTTTATTGAATTTTCCATTCATACTTGAAAGCAATTTAGAAACACATTTCATTGTTTATTGACACTTAAAATACTCCATTTAGTGTGTGGTAATAAATTTTATTTTGAAAACCTTATTTGAAAATTTGTTTTTTTTAAAAAAAATTTTTACAATCTCTGAAAAGTACTTTCTTAAAAAATTTTTGAACAGAGAATAGTCAACACATGGTTGACAACCACCTTTACGATCTACCAAAACAGTTTTAATATAAACGCTCAGTTGTTTACACGTTTTATATGTGAGACTTGGTACCAAAATTTGAAGAAAAAAAAATCTGTTCGTTTTTTTAATGAATTATTTTTTATATCTCATGTAAAGGAAAAAATGAAATGCTAGAAAAAAACAGAAAATAAAATTGGAAAATTTTTCATTTTTTAGACGGCAAGAAAAAAAACTTTACTTCTCTATATATGATATATATATATATAATATAATATATAATATATATACTATATATTATATATTATATATATATATATATATATTATATATATATACTTATAAATTATATATAATACTATATATATAATATATATATATAATATATATATATATATATATATATATATATATAGGTTCCAAGCAACCTTCTATTTATTTAAATAAGTACAGAGTTTCAAAGAAGTGATGTCGAAGCAGGTGACTTGAAAACTGTTCCGAGATGCCTTCTTTTATGGGGAGGCGATCGGACTAGTAGGTTAGAAAGCCTACTGTACTTGTCTAACGGCCCCTAGTTGTCGATGGTTCGAGTGCCTGGGCGCGAGTAAAAAAATTTTTCGTACTTAATTTCAAAGTCAGATATAATTACATTAAAATCAATTAAGCGATCC
>JABUQX010070437.1:0-2500 GCA_015478945.1 Trachelipus rathkii | reverse complement strand
CCTTCCGCACACACTACCGGGTCCGAACTAAGGTTTCTGCACTATTTGAAAATTGACCCAGCACTCTATTTTGAGTAAATATATCTTATTTACCTAAAAAATATTTCTTGAAAAAATTTATGCCCCGGCTCCGGCTCCGGCTCCGGCTCCGGCTCCGGCTCCGGCTCCGGCTCCGGCTCCGGCTCCGGCTCCGGCTCCGGCTCCGCTCCCGTTCCAGCTAAGGGTTTTGCACTATTTGAAAGTTGTTCCAGTGCTTGTTTTGGCAATATATTTTTTCCCCTAAAAAAAATATTTCTTGAAAAAAATTACACCCAGGCTCCGGCTTCGTCTCCGGCTCCGGCTCCGGCTCCGGCTCCGGCGTCCGCTCCGCTCCGGCTCCGGCGCTCCGGCTAAGTTTCTGTACCATTGAAAAAATTGTTCAGCACTTCTTTTAATTAACATTTTTTTTACCTAGAAAAAGATTTTTATAAAAAATATACCCAGGAATCCACCTCCATCTCGACTTACGGCTCTGCTCCGGCTTCGGCTCCGGCTCCGACTAAGGTTTCTGCACTATTTGAAAATTGTCCAGCACTTCTTTTGGTAATATAAATTTTTTACCTAAAAAATACTGTCTCTTTGAAAAAAAATTTTATGCCCCGGCCTATGGTCCGCTCCGGCTCCAAGGCTCCGGCTCGCTAAGGTTCCTGTACCATATGAAAAATTGTTCAGCACTTCTTATTAATAACAATTTTTTTTACCGTAGAAAAAGATTTGCTTGATAAAAAATATACCAGGATCCACCTCATCTGCCCGACTCCGCGGCTTCTGGCTCCGCTTCGGCTCCGCGCTCGACTAAGTTTCTGCACTATTTTGAAAATTGCCCAGCACTTCTTTTGGTAATATATTTTTTACCTTAAAAAATATTTCTTGAAAAAATTATATGCTCCGGCTCCGCTCCGGCTCCAGCTCCGGCTCGGCTCGCGTCTAAGGTGTTTTGCAGTATTTGAAAATTGTCCAGTGCTTGTTTTGGCAATATATTTTTCCCCTAAAAAAATATTTCTTGAAAAAAATTACACCCAGGCTCCGGCTCCGGCTCCGGCTCCGGTTTCTACACTATTTGAAAATTGTCCAGCACTTCTTTTGGTAATATATTTTTCACCTAAAAAAAATATTATTGAAAAAAAATTATACCCAGGAAACGGCTCCGGCTCCGGCTCCGGCTCCAGACCCCCCAAAGATTTCGGCTCCGGCTCCGGTTCCGTTTCCGACTAAGGTTTTTCCACCATTATGATAATTGATCAGTACTTCTTTTGGCTAAAAAAAAATTTTTTTTACTAAAAAAAAATTCTTGATAAAAATTATACCCAGGATCCACATCGGCTCCGATTCTGGCTCCGGCTCCGGCTCAAGCTCCGGCTCCGACTTCGACTTCACCTATTTTACCGAGTAAAAGCTGGAGCCTGGGTTGGAAATTGCAAAACAAAAAAAAAACAAAAAAAAATTCTGTTATTAAAAATAAAACATTTTTGATCCTGAACCTGGAATTGCAATTTTGACTGGAATTGGAATTTTTTAGTTCGACACCTCTCTAAATAAATTTCTGTATCTAAAAAACCATTTAGAATTTCCAAAAAATTAATGTACACCATGATGTTCAGGAGGAATTTTCTACTAATTTAATTAATAAAAAAAAAAAGGGAAAATTTTGATTTTGCCTTCAAAAAGTAGGGGGTCTAGTTATGAAGTCTCCCCTTAAAAAATTATTAGTAATATAGAAGAGAACTTTGATATTGTTAGAATAATAAAACAATTTCATTGATAGGCTTACTTCGTACGATTCAATGTTTCCCCGTTGTTAAAAAAAAATCAAAAAAAAAAAAAAAAAAAAAAAAAAACTTTCGATTCTAAGGTTGAAATGGTTTCTGAAATATCTACATGTTTGATTGTAAATATAATATAACAGTAAATAAAAAACTTAGATAAATAAAATGTAAAATATTAATGTTTAGGCATTACTTTAAATTTAATATTAATTTTTTATCACAATGAAAGTCGTCTGGTTACCATGCAGCTGAGGCATATATATATATATATATATATATATATATATAATATATATATATATATATTATATATATTATATGATATATTATATATATATATATATTATATATTATATATATATATATATATATAATATATATATAATATATATATAATAATAATTAATCAATATAATATACTATATATATATTATATAATATGATATATATAATCTCGTTATATAAATAGTGCCTCTGACTCAGCTAGATTTCACACACAAACAGAACACGTTTTTGAAAACATTTGCTTGTATTGTCAGCTGGTCAAGTCTGAAAATAGAATCAATTTATAGTAAATTTAATACTTAGGAGTTTAAATATTATTATTATTATTATTACATTATTATTATTATTATTATTATTATTATAATTATTATTATTATTATATTATATTATTTATATATTATCTCTCTCTG
>JABUQX010070436.1:55000-57904 GCA_015478945.1 Trachelipus rathkii | reverse complement strand
TTTGAAGAAAATATTACTCACACAAACATGCCTCTTTCCTCACAGAAATGCAATCAACCCTACTACTATGTCTCATGTTCTTCTCGTGAACCCAACAACAATTGAAGCTCCTACTCACCCCATCGAATACGTCATTCAGATTATCCCAGAAAGTCGCAATCTCCCTCAACATCACTCTAAGATAGACTATATATTACAATTACACATACCTTGACCTCTTTTAACTTAAATTTAACTATTAGAATTCTAGTAATCACCTAAATCACGGAACTGGGCCACATCGACCTATCCTTTGATTGGGAAAGGTCTCATTGAGGTGTTCACGAACGCAGCACCTAAAGTGCAGGAGCCAACCATCATGCATAAACCACATATTTTGGCGCAAAAACTGAAGAGGTACATCATCAAACAAGGTACGGCTCATGTTTCAAAAAGTTTAAGTAGATTGTGCCATTAAGCCTGTCGCGTGGTGCCGGAGGAAGCTCGAAACTAAGCTACATGATCATGTAAAATTCCAGCCCAAATGTTTACTGAAAACTGATGTTGTGAAAGATTCTGCTTTATTGGAATGAGGATTCTCGTCTGCCCAAATGTGTTCGTGAACGTTAACGATAGCTGCTCCTGTAAAGTGAGCCTCGTCGGTAAATAAAACCTTCGTTAAAAAGTTTGGATCAATACATTTGTTCAAAAACCATTGACAAATAACAAACGAAGAGCATAGTCACGTGGCAATAGATAGCACCTGAGGAGTGGTACGGGTGTAAATTTGTTGCTCGTGTTTAGTAACCTCAAAAGACTAGATTTGGTCGAATTAAAACTTGTATGACAATTCTCGCGTGCTCTTTTCAGGATCCTCAGAAATTTCATTAAGAACTATTTCTTCTAAATCAACAGTCCTAGTAGATTCGGGGTCTGCCTGCATTAGTGTGCTTTTTGTACTGCAAATACCCTGTTTCAGACAGGCGTTGATGAATAGTGGCAAAAAACCTTGCGCTTGAACAAATTTGGTGGGATAATTCTCTTGGTACAAAAGTCTTGCTGCAGAACTATTGCAGCGGTGCCATCCCAAACATTAGATGCATGTCAGCTAGTTCAGAGTATGAATACACGTGGTAATTACAATCCATATTCAATAATGAAAGAAATACGTAAGAGACACCCACAGTGAATGAGTTACTTGTAAGCGAAACACAAACAGTACAGGCATTTATTGTAAACAGTGGTTTTGGTTGTTTGGTCAACAATGTGCTGAAAATGTTTAATGGAAGGAGTAGCTTTTTGTGGAAGAGTTGTTCTTATTTAAATGAGATGTTTCCAATTACTAAAATGTACATTCTCCCTTATTAATAGTCATAATTTATTAAATGTATATACCATTTGATTCTGGCGTACAGCAATAGTTGTTTTTTGGCTTCTTTTAACATTTTAACTAAGTCATCGCTTTCAGAATGTCGCCTCAAATACTTTTAACGGTCGCCATTTTTAAATTTATGGTAAATATGATATTTCTTTTTGTCGTCATTGGCACTACACACAACAGTACTCATCCCAAATATAGGCTTTGTAACCTACTTGGTTTCGTAGATACAGAATATTTAGTAAAAAACACATACAGACAGCCAGACGGAAAACTAAGTACACATTACGTCATACCGTTATAGAAACTGTTTACCTTTTATTTTGCAATTTCTTTATTCATTAACCAAAATTTTTTACCATAACGTTTGAATACCTGATATATACTAATATATACTATATATTAATATATTATTATATTAATTAAGTAAATATATATATATATATAATATAATATAATATATATATATATATAATATATATATATATATTTTATAGATATTTTATTATAATAATATATTTTATTATTAGTATATATATACATATTATTTATTATATATATATATATATATGTATATATGTATAATATATATATATATCTATTAGTATACTATAGTATATATATATATATGTATATATATAGTAATCATATATATATATATATATTATATATATATATATATATATATATCATATACTATTGTAATCTAACCAGTAATTATAATAAACAATCAACAGAATAGTTTATTTCTTATTTAATACATCAACCACTGGTTTTAAACGTTTCTACCAAACAATTTATTGCAGCTTATAACTTTCACTGAAAGCATTAAAATTGTTAAAAAATTTTTTTTTAATATCTAAAAATCGGAGAGTCGAGCTTTCGAGAGATCTTCCTTCCACCATGATCTCCTTTTCAAGACTCTCTAAAGTTTAAACAATTGCTTTATGTATTAAATAAAAATAAACTTTGTGATTGTTTATGATAATATTGGGTTGATTAAATAGTATACATATACAAACAGTGATAAAGGTAAACTGCTGTAATATCCAAATATTATATATATATATATATATAGTATATATATAGTATATTATATATATAATATATATATATATATATAGGTATATATATATTATATATATATAGATATATATAACACTATATAATAGATATCATACTTCTTTTCTATATATATTACAGGGTGATTCAAAACCTCTGCGACAAAGTTACGGACGATTGAAGGTACACTAGTTTATGTTGTGTGACGCGTCGCATGTAGGTTACCGACGATTTAGGTTACTCAATTTTAATGTGTTTGTGCGTGCGTACATGTGTGTACGCTTAACGTCCTTCGGAAACACGTGGCAATACCTTTACCTTGCCCAATTCATCGTTGATTCAGTACAGTGTAGGCATCGATTACGAATGGATCACTACACTCTTCCCGAGTTAACCGACATGATAATGTGTTACGATGCGGCGAACGGAAATGGACGAAGAGCGCACCTCATGTACCGGGAACTGTTTCCAAACAGAAGTCTGCC
>JABUQX010070436.1:42500-50000 GCA_015478945.1 Trachelipus rathkii | reverse complement strand
CAGTATATATATATGACATATATATATATATATATAACTTATACCTATACATATATAATATAATATATATATATATAATATATAGATATATATAGATATAATATATAATATATAATATATATATGGATATATATATATTATAAGTATATAGTATATATATATTATATATATAGATATTATATTATATATATATATATATATATATATATCTATACTATTTATATATATAGTATATTCGTAATATTATATATATAGTAATATATATAGTTATATTACTATATATCTTATATATATATATATAATTAAGAAAGAGCACATAATCGGAAGGTAAAGAATTAACTGCCATTCTCTTGGATTGAACCACCGCGTGTTGCGAATGAGGACAATATCATATACCCGATGCTTTACCACTAAGCCATCCTCCAACACAAAAAAGTGGATTCAAGCAGCAGTTTTAAGCAACCGAGTTCCCGTCAAGGCGCCATCACCAGGTGTCCAGCCTGTCCTATCCTCGTTATTTTACATTGTTAGATGTAAATATCAAATCAGAACGAGGATGTAGGACAGGCTGCACACCTGTGAATATTACGCCTTGACGGGAGCTCGGTTCTTTAAAACTGTTCTTGAATCCTACTTTTGTGTTGCGAAGATGGCTCGGTGGCTAAAGATCGAGCATATTGTCCTCATTTCGCAACATGCTTTGGTTCAATCCCAGAGAAGGCAGTAAATGCTGACTTCCCCCATTATAGTTACTTTCTTAAACATCCTTATCTTAGTTGCGGACGTTAATATGCATTATTTAACACAATATATAGAATATATATATATATATTATATATATATATATATATAGTATTTATATTAAATCTATATATTACATAATATATCTATACATTATATATACTATAATAGTATATTATATAATATATATTATATATATATATAATAAATATATATATATAATATATATATAGTATATATATATATATATATATATTATATATATATAATTATATATATATAATATATATATATAGTATATATAATATATATAGCGAGTGATTTTAAAAACCATCTGCGACAAACTCGGAGGGCTGATAGAGCAAAACGATAAGGAACATTTATTGTTAATAAGCTATTTTGTATGCGTTCGTTCTTCAAGTTACGGATTGAATGTTCAAGGCTAAACCAACGTTGAGTTGTCTTGTACTCTCAGCGTCCGGTTAACTTCGGTAAACCGGGAGATTTTGGTTATGTAATGTTATGTAGTGTGCGTGCTCCTTAATCTGTGTACTCCGAGGTTGATAGAGGTAACAATAAGGAATATTTTGTTAAACAACGTATGTGTTTGGACGCAGGTTATAAAGCAAACAATGGTAGCTGTTATGAAATCATTTTGTATAGGGAAAATTACTAGGTGTTCAAGTGTCTGCCCGTACCTGAATTACATTTCGCTACATCGCCGTGCCATTGCCTGTCGGACTCTGCCGAACATGCCCTCACTGGTATCGTGATTTGATAAACGCATGAATATTCACTGGAATCAGTTCCTTCTTGTGTTGACTGGCGGTTAATGTAAGCACATCCATCATCAGTTTCCCAAAGAAATAATCTAGGGGCGTGAGGTCGGTCTTGCAGGCCACGCAACAGGTCCCCTTCTCCCTATCCATTTGTCAGTGCAGACTCTGTTCAGATGAGCCCGTACTTGGTGGCTGAAGTGTTCTGGAACGCCATCATGTTGGAACCACATGTCTCTACGGGTCGCAAGGGATATGTCGCCCATGAGCTGCTGAAGCGTGTTCTGGAAGTAGTTGCAAGTACGCAGGTCCATCCAAACGGATGGGAATGATGACAGGTCCCCAGCAGATAATGCCACAAGAATACACCCCGAGTTTAAATGTAAATTTCATCCTGGTGAAACTCTGGACAGGAACATTGTGTGCGGATGTCCTCGTCCCACTATGTGCTGTTCCTGCTGACTGAAGTAGCCACCCTCACGTGTGAAGCAAGTCTCATCGTTAAACAAGGACATGTGCAGCAAAGGCGGATTATGCTCCGTTGCAGAAACCACCGGGCAAATCGCACATGGGGTGCGAAGTCGTTTTGCCCAAGGCCCTCTGTAGCTTCTGTAGGTGCTATGCGCCCTCCGGAGGTTTTTGCTCTTGCACAGACCCGACATCCACAGACGACTGATTTGAGTCCATGGCATGGGGCCAATGGCGCGTGGGCTACGTCAACGGATAACGTTGGCGACTTCTCTCAAGCATCACACTTCTTCAAACGCAGGAGTCCTCGTATACGCGGTCTCCACAATGTCACCGGGGACGAGGGTTCCCAATTAATCTCGAGGCGCTGATGAAAGGGGAGCAACCATTGTGTGGTCTGGGGCAGACTTTCTGTTTGAACAGTTCCGCGGTACATGAGGTGCGCTCTTCGTCCATTTCCGTTCGCCGCATCGTAACACATTATTCATGTCGTTAACTCGGGTAGAGTGTAGTATCCATTCGTAATTACGATTGGCCTACACTGTACTGAATTCACGATGAATTGGGCATAAGGTAAAGGTATCTGCCAACGTGTTTCGAAGGACGTTAAGCGTACACATCATGTACGCACGCACAAACACATTAAAAGTGAGTAACCTAAATCGTCGGTAACCTACATACGACGCGTCACACAACATAAACTAGTGTACCTTCCAATCGTTCCGTAAACTTTGTCGCAGAGGTTGAATCACCCTGTAATATATACTATATATACTAATTACATATAGGTTATCATATATATAATATATATATAATAGTATATATATATATAGTACTATATATAGTATATATATATATAATATATATAATATATATATATATACTATATACCTATATATACTATATATAATATTTGGGATATTTACAGACGAGTTACCTTTATCACTGTTGTATATTATAATATTTGTAATGCCAACCCAATATTATAATAAAACAATCACAAAAGTTTATTTTTATTTTAATACATCAACAATTGGTTTAAACTTTCAAGATTCTTGAAAAGGAGATCATGGTGGAAGGAAGATCTCGAAAGCTCGACTCTCCGTATGCAAAATTATTAAATAAGAAATTTTTTTAACATGTTTAATCTTTAGTGGAAAGTTAACAGTGCCACATAAAATTGTTTGTAGAAAGTTTAAACCAAGTGTTGATGTATTAAATAAAAATAAACTATTTTTGATTGTTTATTATATTACTGGGTTAATTACAAATATATATTATATATATATAGTATATAATTATGATAATATATATTATATATGTATATATCTACTATAGATTAATATATACTATAGTATAATACATAATATATTATATATATAGTATATATATAGATATACAGTATAAATATATATATAATATAATAAAATATTTATAGTATATATAATATATATATATATACTATATATCATATATATATAATATAAGATATATATATATGATATATAATTATATATCTATATATATATAATATATATAATATATAATAGATATATATTATATATATACTATATTCTAATATAAATAATATACAGGGTGATTAAAAATTATGGTAAAAATTTTTTGGATAACTGATTAAGAATGGCAAAAAATTAAAGGGTTAAAAAGTTGGTCTATAAAGTAGACGTTAATGTACTTAGTTTTCCGTCCTGGCTGTCTGTATGTGTTTTTTTACTAAATATTTGTTATCTACGAAACCACATGTAAGTTACAACCCTAGTATTTGGGACTGAAGTACTGTTGTCATAGTGCTTAATGATGACAAAAAGACAGTAAGTCAAATTTACTATAAATTTTTAAAATGGAGGCTGTTTAAAAGTATTTTGAGGCGACATAAAGTCCTTGAAAGGCGGTATTGACTTAGGTTTAAAAATGTTTAAAGACCACAAAAACACCTATTGCTGTACGCAGAATCAAATGGTATAACATTTAATAAATTATGATTATTAATAAGGGAGAATGTACATTTTAGTAATTGGAAACATCTCATTTAAATAAGAACAACTCTTCCACAAACAGCTACTCCTTCCATTAACCATTTCGGCACATTGTTGACCAAAACAACCCAAACCACTGTTATACAATAATGCACTGTCATGTTTTGTGTTTCGCATTACAAGTAACTCATGGACAGTGGGATGTCTCTACGTGTTTCTGTTCATTATTGACCATATGGATCGTAATTACCACGTATATTCATACTCTGAACTAGCTGACATGCATCTAATGTATGGGATGGCAAGCTGCAATAGTTCTGCAACAAGACGTTTGTACCAAGAGAAATATCCCAGCCAAATTTGTTCAAGCGCAAGGTTTTTTGCCCCTATTCATCAACGCCTGTCTTAAACAGGGTATTTGCAGTCCAAAGAGCACACTATTGCAGGCAGACCCCGATCTACTAGGACTGTTGATTGAGAAGAATTAATCTTAATTGAAAATTTCTCGAGCATCCCTTGAAAAGAGCACGCTGGAACTGTCACTACAGTTTTAATTGCGAAACCAAATCTGCTCTGTTGAGGTTACTACCGAGCAACAGTTACACCCGTACCACGTCCATCAGGTGCATACTCTATTGCCACGTGACTATGCTCCTCGTGTTGTTATTTGTCAATATTTTTTGAACAAATGTATTGATCCAAACTTTTTAACGAAGGTTTTATTTACCGACGAGGCTCACTTTACAGGAGCAGCTATCGTTAACGTTCATAACGAACAGCATTTGGGCAACCAAGCAATCCTCATCAAATAAAGCAGAATCTATTCACAACATCAGTTTTCGTAAATCTTTGGTCTGGAATCGTTTACATGATCACCTGTTACTTATGTTCGAAGCGTCCTCCCAGCTTAAATGGCATCAAATCTTACTTTAAACTTTTTGAAAACATGAGCTCCGTTTTACCTTGTTTGAGTTGATGCTTACCTCTTTTCAGTTGCAGCCGAAGAATATGTGGTTTATGCATTGATGTGCCCTGCAACTTTAGTGCTGCAGTTCTCGTAACACGATGAATGAGACCTTTCCCAATCAATGAATAGGTCGAGGTGGCCCAGTTCCGTTTATGTGATCTACTAGAATTCTAATATTAAATTTAAGTTAAAAAGAGGTCAAGGTGTTTGTATTGAATATATGCGTCTAATCTTAGAGGATGTGGGGAAGATATGCGACTTTCTGGGATAATATTCTGAATGACCCGTATTCGATGGGGTGAGTAGGAGCTTCAGATTGTGGTTGGGTCTCACAGAGAAAATGAGAACTTAGTAGGGTGTGATGATTTCTGGTAGGAAAAGAACGGCATGTGTGGTGCGTAAGTAAATTTTTCTTCAAGCACACAAGGAGAATTCATAAGTTATGACTAGAATTGGTGTAAGTAGAGATAGCATCGAAGTGAAAGATATGGATGATTTTGCGTTGGTGAAGAAGATGTTGAAGGGGGCTGGGGATTTGGCTATAGGATCATTATGTTGTTTTTTGTAAGATCAAGTTAAAGGTGGGGGATGGTATTCGATGGAGAAAAAGAGGTTAGGAAGCAGAAGAATTAATAGTGAGAAGTTAGAGAACAATGTAATAGAGAAAAGTTTTAAGAGCGGTTGCAAATAAATCACTTGAATGTGAACATGATGAAACTGAACAAATCTGGGCACAAATGAAGGAAGCCTTAGTTAGTAGTGCAAGAGAAGTATGTGGATAGGAGGTAATGGGTATGGTGAAAAAGTTGAAGAATGGTAAATCTTCAGTCATAGATGGAATTACAATTGAAATGATAAAGAATGGATGTGAGATGGTGATTGAATGGATGTGGAAGTTTTGTAACAAAGAGCTCTGAAGGATATAAGTTCCACATGCCGTCGAGATATGCGAGGCAGCTAATAGTATCCTATACATACAAATATATAATACAATACATATGTATCCTTCGTAAATCTTCAGGCATAGATGGAATTACAGGTGAAATGATCAAGAATGGAGGCGAGATGGTGATTGAATGGATTTGGAAGTTGTGTAACAAAGATCTTATGGAGGGGATAGTTCCGTGAGATAGGCGGAGAGCAGTAATAGTAGCCTTACATAAGGGTAAGGGGGATAAGTTGAACTGCAGGATTATAGGGGGAATTAGTTTATTTAGTGTTGTAGGGAAGATATATGCTGGCATTTTGGTTGAAAGACTACGTCCAGTGACTGAAGAACTGATTGGTGAAGAACAAGGAGCATTTAGAAAGTGGTAGAGGATTTGTGGATCAAATTTTTACATTGAAGTAAATGATTGAGAAAATGAAAGAGAAGAATAAATTATATTTAGGTTTGATGGACTTGCAACAGA
This sequence comes from Trachelipus rathkii, assembly GCA_015478945.1. Lineage (NCBI taxonomy): Eukaryota > Metazoa > Arthropoda > Malacostraca > Isopoda > Trachelipodidae > Trachelipus > Trachelipus rathkii. The sequence continues at coordinate 43,639 of JABUQX010070436.1, read as the reverse complement.
TGTGAAACAGGGGAAGGTATTAGAATGATGGAGAATGAAAAAGAGTGGAAGATACCCTACTTACTGTATGCGGATGATATGGTTTGGGAGGATTGGTAGAGGGGTTTGGCAGGGTGTTTAAAAGGAGGGGTTTGAAAGTTAATTTAGATAAGACTAAGGTTAAGGTCGTAAGTGAGTAGAGTCTGCGGTGTGAAGTCATTTTAGATGGTGAGAAACTTGAACAAGTATCTGAGTTTAAATATTTATGACATATCTTAAATGAAAAGGAAACGTATAATGCAGAATCTCGTAGGAAAGTTGTGAATGATAGGAAGGTGGCTGGTGAAATTAAATCATTGTTGGATGTAAAGGGACTAAGTCTTGAGTGAGCTAGGGTTTTGCATAAGGGTATGTTACTCACAGTGTTAACGTATTGTAGTTAAACTATGGTCTGGAATAAGAGGTATAGATCTAAGAATCAAAGTGTTCAGATTTACAATCTTAGGGGTGTGTTAGGTGTGAGAAGAATTGATAAAATGAGGAATAAAAGCATTGAGGAGTTGTGTGTTGTGAAGAAAGGTGTAAATGAAAGAATAAACGACAGTACATTGAGATGTTTTCGTCATATGGAAGGAATGGATGATAGCCGGTTGGATTAGCGAATGTATAGTGGTGAGTGTGCTGGGAATCGACCGGCTGGGAGACCGAAGAAAAAGTGGATTAGGTCTGTAAATTAATGCCTGATGTAAATGAATGTGAGTTTGGCAGAGGCGAGAAGAAAGATGTATTACAGGAGTGAATATCGGGGTTTTGTGAGAGGGTTCTCACTTCTGAGTATAAATGGGACTTTCTTTTCGAGTTGCATCATGTTCTTCTATTACTTTACTGTCCCGGTGTGTGCTGCGCACCTGACCCCAATCTGGGGATAGGAATTAGATTACGGTGATGATAATGATGATGATGATATATATATATATATTTATATATATATATATATATATATATATCGATATATATATATATATAATATATATATACTATATATATATATGGTAGTTATATATACTATAATTATATATATAATATAATAATATATAATATATAAGTATAATAATATATATATACTTCTATATATGTATATATATATATATAATATATAT
>JABUQX010070436.1:32500-37500 GCA_015478945.1 Trachelipus rathkii | reverse complement strand
ACACAGGGGGGACGTTTTCCATACCCCGTAGGGGAGGGGCGGAGGAACCCCCGCTCTTTGGTATTTGGGTGACGCGGGGGTTCCGGAGACCCTCCCCGGAGGGGGGGAATTAGTCCTACCCCGTAGTTCCCCGGAAGGCCGAGAGACCCCGACTCCTGCCATCGGTGCGGTATACCCTTGGGGTATTCTTAAAAAAAGCAAAATTTAATAGAGAGTCTATTTATTTTAACGAGTAACCAATAAAAGGTCTCTAAATAGGCTCTCTAATCATATTACTATAATTATTAGCAATAATATTTTTATTTTTTTATTTTTTTACATTTTCCTATCTAAAATTTTACCAGAATTCCAAAAATGTATTCATTTTCGCTGTAGCTATTGTAGTTTTTGAGATATTTTTTTTTTTTTTTTTTTTTTTTTTTTTACATTTTCCGCCCTAAAATTGGACCAGCATTCCAGCAATGTATTCCTTTTCCTTGTGGCTCTTGTAGTTTTTGAGATATGGATTGATGATAGTTGTCGCTCTAAACCAATTATCACCTATATATATATATATATATATATATATATATATATATATATATATATATATATATATATATATATATATATATATATATATATTTTTAGTTATTATATATTTATTTTTATGAAAATATTTTAATATATATATTTTATATATTTATATTTATATATATATATATTTATATATATATATATATATATATATATATATATATATATATATATATATATATATATATATATATATATATATATATATATATATATATATATATATATATATATATATATATATATATATATATATATATATATATATATATATATATATATATGTATATATATATATATAAAGTAATATACTAAAGGTAAACTGTTATTAAAAGGGGAGACGAGAATTAGGAAAAAACTAACCTTCAGGACAAATTCTGTACTGTTTACGAAACTTACGAAAAAATTAGAATTAATATTGTAAATCAATGGGATACAGAGGAAGATGTGACTCCGCTTTAGGTAGCGGGCGAGTAGAAAAAGACGAAAAATTTGGAGCTGGAAGTGCCTCTGGAGAGGGAGAGGGAGATTTAAAAGTTTCGTCTGAGTCTAAATTAATAGAAGATGGATGGGGAGTGGGTAAAATAGCTTCATTAAAAAAACAAGTCCGAATAACTTTAATTATTTAATTAACTAAATAATTATTTAATTAAATTAGTTATTTTATTTAATTAATTAACCTTACTGAATATAACTAAACTTAAATATTTATAGTTCTTGAAATTATAGGAAAAAAAGTCACCTACGTCTATCATTTCGAGCACAACAAACAAATAAATAGCAAACTGGCAACAATAAATTTTTTCCAAAGGTTTCGGGGTATCTGTACTTTAACCTATATATATATAACATATTTATATATATATATATATATATATATATATATATATATATATATATATATATATATATATATATATATATATATATATATATATATATATATATATATATATATATATATATATATATATATATATATATATATTTTTCTTTCTTTTTTTCTTTATCTACCTCTTTCCCCAAGACTGGGGTAAGGTGCGTGTCATGCATCGAAAAAGAAAAGCAGTAGAAGTATATGACAAAAGTCGAAAGAAAAGCCCAGCCTTACCGCCCCCTCTGTACCATTAATTAGTGAGAACTCGTCAAAGACAGAAAATCAACCCTAGAGCTTCATGGGACCTTCACTATAATAAATCGTCAATGCAAGGGTTCATTCCTTGGCCCAGGTGGGCCACAACCATGCCCCCATACAAAACCCCGCCATTCATTCATATTATGCACTTTATTCTCGCCCTGCCAAACTCACCTCTATCTCCAGACATTCGTTTACCGACTCAATCCACTTTTCCTTCGGTCTCCCAGCCGGTCGGTTCCCAACACACTCGCCACTATACATCCGCTTAACCAACCGACTATCATTCATCCATCTCAACATACTTTCATTTATTCTCTCATTTACCCCTTTCTTCATACCACACAACTCTCTAATACGTTCATTCCTCATTTTATCAATTCTTCTCACACATAGTATGCCCCTAAGATTGTCCATCTGAACACATTGAACTTTAGATCTATACTTCTTATTCCAGACCATAGTCTCACTACTATACAATAACACAGGTAACAAAATACCCTCATGTAAGACCCTAGCGCACTCAAGACTTAGTCCGTTTACATTCACCAACGATTTAATTGCACCAGCAACCTTCCTGCCATTCACAACTTTCTTACTACACTCTGCATCATCCGTTCCCTTCTCATCCAACACATACCCTAAATATTTAAACTCAGACACTTGTTCCAGCTGCTCACCATCTAACATAACTTCACACTGAGGACTGTCCTCACTAACAACCATAACCTTACTCTTATCTACGTTTACTTTCAAACCCCTCCTTTTACACACCCTGCCAAATCTCTCTACCAATCCTCTCAAACTCTCTTCAGATTCGCCACACAAAACCAAATCATCCGCATATAATAGGTAGGGCACCCTCCACTCATATCCATTCTCCATCATTCTAACACTATTTCCTGCCACCCCCACCTCTAATTCTTTCATAACTCCATCCATATACAAATTGAATAACCAAGGAGACATAACACAACCCTGCCTCACTTCACTATTAATACTAAACTAATCTCCTTTGACACCGTTTATTCTTACACACGCCTCACTATCATCATACATACTTTTGATTTCATTCATCAGAAGCCTACCACCAACATAATATATCACTAACACCTGTCATAGAGCTTCCCTGTTAACCCTATCATACGCCTGTTGCAAATCAATAAAACCTTGACACAATTTATTCTTCTTCTCCCTCATTTTCTCAATCATTTGTTTCAATGTAAAGATTTGATCCACACATCCTCCTAAACGCACCTTGTTCTTCACCAATCAGTCCTTCAGTCACTCGACGCACTCTTTCGACCAAAACACCAGCATATATCTTCCCTACTACACTCAATAAACTAATTCCCCTTTAATTTCTACAGTTCCCCTTATCTCCCTTACCCTTATATAAGGGTACTATTACTGCTCTCCTCCAATCTCTCGGGACTATACCCTCCATAAACGCTTTATTACACAACTTCCAAATCCAATCAATCACCATCTCGCCTCCATTCTTGATCATTTCATCAGTAATTTCATCTATACCTGCAGATTTACCATTCTTCAACTTTCTCACTCAACCTATTACCTCCTCCTTGCTAATAACCTCATCCCCAAAATACCTATTCCTTCTTGCATTATCAAACCCACATACATTCACTATCACCTCTTCATTACTGCCAATATTATGCAGATTTCCGAAGTGTTCTTTCCACACTTCCCTCACATCCATTTCATCAGTTACAAAAACACCATCCCTATTCATTATTCTAAGCAGGTTCCCCTTATTCTCATTCTTAACCTTTCGCGCTTCCTTCCAGAAGAGCTTCCTATTCCCTTGTAAGTCCCCATTCATCCTCCTTCCAAACTGTTCATTTACATCTTCTTTTTCTCCTACGTATGCACCTTTTAGTATTTCTTTTTTCCTCCTTATATAATTCCAAGCATCTTTCTTTTGAAACTTCATCATTTGCTTTTAGTACATTCAACCACGCTTCTTTTTTACTTTTAACCGCTTGCATCACCTCTTCATTCCACCACTCACTGTTAACATTCTTACTTCCTACTTTAGCACATCCGCATACTTCTTTTGCACTGCTAACAATTGCTTCCTTCATTTGCTCCCAGATTTGTTCAGTTTCAACTTGTTCACATTCAACTGATTTACTTGTGAGCGCTCTTACATACTTATCCTTATTACCTTGTTCACTTAACTTCTCACTTTTAATTTTACCCACTTCCTTCCGTATCACCTTCCTCTCCATCCAAGCCCCCACTAACTTAATTTTACACAGAACAACATAATGATCCGATAATCCCATTCCTAAACCCCTTACTGATTTAACATCCAACACATACTTCAACATCTCCTTCTTCACCAACACAAAATCAATCATACTTTTCACTTCGATACCATCTCTACTTACACCAACTCTAGTATACTTATGGATACTCTTATATATATATATATATATATATATATATATATATATATATTATATATATATATATATATATATATATATATATATATATATATATATATATATATATATATATATATATATATATATATATATATATATATATATAATTTCTATAGTTTCGATGTCACCTCTCCTTCTTCACCTTCCGTACCTGTACACACAACCCTACAAAATGCTTGAACAATACCTATTTACTAACAAATATCCAACTCTTCCTTGCACTTCATACTAAATCTTATACATCTATCACTTGAACACAGCTATTTCCAATTTCAACACTTTATTTTCACAAAAAAATGGACTTAGTATGGTTCACCTCTGTCTCCACACTCAGTAACATCTACATGGAGCTCACCTTCTGAACACTTTCACATTCTTTTTCTCTCTCCCAGAACTTCAACATGCAAATTGGTTTCTGATTTGTCGACGATATTTTAGTTTCACTACCGCTCACAACATCGACCCTACTTCAACATAGAAAAACACATAAATAACATACACCCTTCAATACAATATACATTAGAACATCCCACCAACTCACACTCCTTTCTAGACATACTCATTTCTTGGCACACCTTTTACTTAAATCCTTTCCATATACAGAAAACCTCATCCAATCCTTCCTATATACATTGGTTTTCGTTTCATGAAATATCCACAAAAATAGCAGTACCGCCCTCTACATCAGAGCCCTTAGAATTTGCTCACCCATCAATCTCAACAAAGAAAATAATCTCATCCGTAATACATTTACAAAACTACAATATCCCATTTACATCATAAACAAAGCTTACAGAAAAGCAAGATCAAAATAC